>JABMCL010002252.1:52500-62500 GCA_018857735.1 Alviniconcha marisindica | reverse complement strand
ACACATGCACACACAAATGTACTTGCCTGCGAGACAAGAGCTGGAAAAACAGCAGCATTCACTACCAGAACCAGAACAACTGTGTAGCCGCAAACACCTTTGAACAACCGCACACTCTCACAGAAATGCTGGGACATTTCAGGTGTTGGAGAACATGGTGTCGGCAGTATCCGACATCTCAGGAATTTCGCGCGTCATGTACGACCTCACTGCCAAGCCACCTGGAACAACGGAATGGGAATAACTCCTGTGAAAACTCTGCTTTGGAAACCCCTTCCTACCTTCCGGGAGCCTGGAAACCCTTCCTCCGGGGAACCCTTTCCTCCATGTGGATATATATTTCAGCAAAAAGGAATCAGTTCAGAGGTTGTTGGTTTTCAAGTTTTTGTTGTTGTTGTTGTGTGTGTGTGTTTTCATTTTTTTGATGACTGGGCATATCCTGTGTAAAGATCTCGCAAGTGACAGTATTCAGGTTATTGATATGCTGAACGGAAAGGCAGAATTCCGTTTAGAGATATTATCGCATGCCTACTGGGGAATGACGATGAAGAATCCGCGGAAGATCTTTTTTTGTTGTTCCTGCGTCCGTTTGCTGACGACTGGGAAACTACCGCCATTTTGATGCTCGCATGTAAAGTTTTTGTGAATAGAGTTTCGTGGCAGTGTTGTTCCACCACAGGCGTATGAATAAGGATGAAATCCTTTGTTGTGGTACTGCCATTTTGATGCTCGCATGTAAAGTTGCTGTGAATAGAGTTTCATGGCAGTGTTGTTCCACCACAGGTGTATGAATAAGGATCAAATCCTTTGTTTTTTGATTGTGTGTGTGATCATTGTTTAGCAGAGTGGCTGGCTGTATGCTGGCACAAGCAGCCTTTGTTTGAGACTTTTTAAAGATGTCAAGACTTGCCAACACAACATGGTGGGAATCGGGGGAATTAAAACGTCTGCACTGGCATTCGCAGTTGTGAGACTTGTTTAACTGCCGACTTGTCTCCGGAGAGGTACTGGTGGGGACGGAGGTACCAAGCGGTATGGGTGGGGTGGGGTGGGGTGGAGAACTATACCTAATGCCAAGCTGTCGCCACCACCAGAATGACTTACGCGTTAAGGTGGGCAGTGACGCAGACCATTTGAACGTTTCATTAACTGTGAGGAGCCAAGTCACAAGACAGCGTCTGGAAACCACGACTTTTGGAGTGAAAAAACAACAAAACAAAAGAGGGCCGAAGCAGACTTGAACCAATGGCCACCAGCTTTCCAGCACAGCGCTTCCTTGGAAAGAATTCCCTGCCCCCCCCACACCCCACCCCACCCCACAGTCACAGATCAGCATCTTCTGTCGGTGCCTTGATGTTCATCATATCAGGCCTGAGGTTTGCTGTTGTTTATACAAGCGTGTGCCAGCTTGTGCCTGTGTAAACAAAGTCATTTTGTGGTACAACCCACCGTTGGAAGTAACCTGGTTTGGATTTCGCTTGTAGTGTTTCGTAATCTGGTGAGAATTGAGTACTCTTGTAATCATGTGGGATCAAATTAGATGTGCTTGTTTCTTTCTTCTTTTTTTTCTTCTTTTTTTTCTTTTTTTAATGTGTACCTTTTGTAGACTAGTTATGTAAGTGAGTCATAGGTCAACTCACTCGGGCAGGTCATCTTGCACCCAGTGATCAGTAGCACAAACCTGTTTCGTTACTGGATTCGAACTGCTGGAAGTTAACCTTTAGTACACTGGTGAAAGTTTATGCTGTTTTAGAGTAACCCTTCTCCCCACCCACCCACCAACACACGCAAAAGAACTGACTGGGATCTGCCAGCAACCAAGCACTAATTCTTAGGAATTTCTGAGAAAAGAAATGACAGGTTATATCAACGATTCACGCTTAAATACAATACAGTACAACTGTATTGCCAAGTGTCAACGTCGTTGCACAAGGAATGTTTTCTGGTGCCAAGTACGAACATAATCGTCCCACATTCGCACCGATCAGTACTGTATTTTTTTATTTATTTTTAGCACATTCACAAAATGCAGTATGGTGAACTCTCTTTACCACTCGCCAGACACGCAATTTAATAACAGAAAATGTGATATTTGTTTGTGTGTTATCTGTTTCAGTTTGAAGACCTTGCAAGTAGGTCAAATACAGTAGAACGTAAAAAGCAAAAAACAAAAACAAAAAACTAAATTTTGTTGAAGTAAAATTCTGTTTAAGGTCTGCATTCTGTCCTTTTTTGTTTCTTTTTTTGTGAGAAAAATAATTCTGATGGTCTGGTCCACTTTGTGTCACTGCACTGGAATTCAGTTCTATATTTCCCCCCAAAAATACAGACTTCCGCACTGATGATGCCGACTTCAGTACAAGTGCTGGGCAGTATACTCCTTTGTCCCTGCAGGAAATTTGGGTTACCTTACCTGGGTAAGGCAAAGCAGCCGCAAGAGCAGCGCTGCCCATTCCTATCAGTGTGTGCAGTATTTTCGTGTGTCCAAACAACAGTCTGGCTGCCGGTGTTTGGGACTTTTAACATGCACACAGATGTTGATGTATGCGACTGCACAATGGGGACACCGTAAAAAAGTCTGCACTGGCACTTAACTCTGGGGGAAAAATCCCTTGCTGTACCGGGGACTCGAGCTCACATCGGTATTATGCCTGGTTTTTGTGTTGGACACTCTACCAGCTGAGCTGTCCCCACCCCACTTCCTGCAAGTGTTCCAATATCTGATTTGAGTGTGTGTGTGTGTGTGTGTGTGTGTATGTATGTACGTGCATGTGTACGCCCATGTGTTTGTGTTTACCGTGTGTTTGTGACTCGCACAAAGATGTATATAATGATTGGTAACCGTATAAACCACCTAGTTTGTATATTACGTTTACAGAAAGCTCCATCGATTTTCCTCTTTCTTTTTTTTAATGTGAACCAGTTGAGTAGCTAATGTTGACATCTTTTTGTGTTTTGTCAGTATCATGTAATTTTTAGATTTTGGAAACTTGTGTGATTTTTATGTAGAATGAACTTTTGTTATAATGTCACCCATATCAAATGGTATTCCCTGTTTAGGACTTGTGTGGCAGTCAGCTTGTAGTTTTGTGTAGTTACGGTGTGTACTGTATGCTGCCTTCTTTTTTTTCCTCTTTTTTTTAAAGTGTGGACATTTAAACATAGTCATAAATTGCCTTAATGATGTTGCCGTCAAATACGGATCTGTTCGGTCTCTCGTAGATTTACTAAATGGCATTTCACATAATGTTTGGGGTGTTTCTTTTTTTCTTTCTTCCCCCCCCCCCCCCCCCCCCCCATTACTGGTGTGTTGGTCGGCAAAAAGCTGTGTGTGTGCGAGTGCACAGTGTGTGTCCAAGGAGAAGACTCGTACGAAATGTTTGTGATAAATACTCTCCTTGCTTACCGATGATTTTAGCTAGAGTATTTAATGTGCTTGTCCAACTCTGAATGTATTTATAAATATTGTCCATGTTGATCTTCTTGAGCATTACTGATGTTGTGAAACTTTGGATGAATGACTGACGATGCGAGATGCAAGCTTTGTTTTAGTGCTGTGTGTGGATCGTATGAGTGCGTCACTTTTTTTTCTTCTTTTTTTTTTCTTTTTTTGTGGTTACACAAGGAGAGGCTGCTGCTATGCTTAAAACGAAAACTCTGAAATGCGTATATCATTTTGATGAGAAGCAAACATTCAGTCATTCTTTTTATGTTACTATTTGGAAGAAGAGCAGATACTCAGTGATTGTTTTAATATCATTTGGATGAGGAGCGAACATTCGGTCATTGTTTTAATATTATAATTTGGATGAGGAGCGAACATTCAGTCATTGTTTTATTATTATTTGGATGATGAGCGAAACTTCAGTCATGTTTTGATATTAGAAAGACTTACCTCAGCAGTTGATTTAATGACGCTGTCACTTGGTTCCATGAAAACAGTATACTGGCTGAGTTTTTTTGTATGTCTGAAGTAATGGATTTGGTTTTCTCCTAAGACTGGAAAATGAAGAGGCCTCTGGAAAGGTTCAAAACTGTTTTGTTATGCGCACGGACAAAAAGTTTACCATGAGTCCCACAAACCTTAGGACAAGTGAATTTTGTTGGTCTGTTTTGTCCACTTTATTGTTCCAAAGGGGAAGTTCCTCTTTAGAAAATAAGGGTCTTCTTCCTCCCCTCCCTCCCCCCTTCCCAGTGAAATGGTTCCCCAAGGACAAATCATCTTTCCCAAGGACATGGTTCACCTTCCTCAAGGACATGGTTCACCTTCCCCAGTGAAATGGTTCACCTTCCCCAGGGACATGGTTCACCTTCCCCGAGGACATGGTTCACCTTCCCCAAGGACATGGTTCACCTTCCCCAAGGACAGGTTCACCTTCCCCAGTGAAATGGTTCACCTTCCCCCAGGACATGGTTCACCTTTCCCAAGGACATGGTTCACCTTTCCCAAGGACATGATCCACCTTCCCAAGGACATGGCTGACCTTCCCCAAGGACATGGTTCACCTTTCCCAAGGACATGGTTCACCTTCCCCACTTGTGCATGTGCAAGCTTCTCCTGTTAGCCCATTTTCAAATAGCACTGATGAATTGTTGCTTTCAAGGTATGAGAAGTTGAGGGACAGTGTGAATCAGACAGTTCTCTGTATGACTTGTACACATGCAGGCTTCTGCTATCGGCCCGTTTTCGAAGAACATTGATGAATTATTGCTCTCAAGGTATGAGACGTCGAGGGACAGTGTGAAGTAGACAGTTCTCTGCATGACTTGTACACATGCAGGCTTCTGCTATCGGCCAGTTTTCAAAGAACATTGATGAATTATTGCTCTCAAGGTATGAGACGTCGAGGGACAGTGTGAAGTAGACAGTTCACTGCACGACTTGTACACATGCAGGCTTCTGCTATCGGCCAGTTTTCAAAGAACATTGATGAATTATTGCTCTCAAGGTATGAGACGTTGAGGGACAGTGTGAAGCAGACAGTTCACTGCACGACCGGTACTCATGCAGGCTTCTCCTAGCAGTCCCAGTTTTCAAACAACAGCGATGAATTATGTCTTTCTAGGCAGCAGAGGTTGAGGGACAGTTTGAATTCGACAGTTCCCTGCAGACGTCTGTCCTACTGCTAGCAATAGCAGCCCCTGTTTTTTAAAGTACGGCAGTGAACCTGTGATTTGTTTCCCGCCTCCACTCCACAGCAGATCCCGTCTATCCGCCCCAACGAGTTCTTTTTTCTGTTCTTTTTTTCTTCTCTGTCTTTTTTTACATTCTAAATGTGGTCTGGCAGTCACCTCATCTTTTCCTTTCCACACATATGTGTCTGAGCTTGTGCTTCAAACTGCACAGACCCAGGGCGCTTGGTTGTTGTTTTTGAGGGGAAAAAAATGCACAGCCCACAATGCTTTGTTCGCGCTAGGCTTGTCTAAGGAGGTGTGTTTGTATGCTGGTGCTAACTGGTCAAAGACTGTCTGTTGGTCAGTGTAATCTGGGTGCTCTTAGTTGTTTGAGAGTCTTCAAAGCAACAGTTTTCTGTCTCGGCAAGTTTGTGTATTTTGGTGCCCGTTTACACATAATTATTGTTGTGGTTGTGTACAGGTGGGGGCGGGGGGAGGGGTGAATTTT
The DNA here is from genome assembly GCA_018857735.1 of Alviniconcha marisindica. Taxonomy (NCBI): domain Eukaryota; kingdom Metazoa; phylum Mollusca; class Gastropoda; family Provannidae; genus Alviniconcha; species Alviniconcha marisindica. Next base: position 56,877 of record JABMCL010002252.1, on the reverse strand, counting down.
GAAGCAAATTTGCCTGTAAATGTTTACCAGGCCTGGTGCATGATCAGATCCGTAGATCTTATCATTTAGCGTGCCAAGTTATGGACTAAATTCAGCTGTTTCACTGCCAGCACTGTGATTTGTCAAAAAGATTAATGAAGAAGCAGTGTGCAACCCCTCCCTAGTCTTGTCATTGTTAATGAAGATGATATGTGCACCCCTATCTTCTTCAGCGTGCCACATTGTGTAAATGTTAATAAAAAGCTGCATGCACCCTCCCTGGTCTTCTTCAGCGTGCTACACCCCCCAGCCCCTTATATTCTTCAGTTTGCTACATTGTGTAAATGTTAACGAAGAAGCTGTGTGCACCCCCCTGGTCTTCTTCAGCATGCCACATTGTGTAAATGTTAATGAAACTGTGCAGCCCACCCCCCCATTGTGTAAATGTTAATGAAACTGTGCAGCCCACCCCCCCATTGTGTAAATGTTAATGAAACTGTGCAGCCCACCCCCCCATTGTGTAAATGTTAATGAAACTGTGCACCCCCCCCCCATTGTGTAAATGTTAATGAAACTGTGCACCCCACCCCCAATGTGTAAATGTTAATGAAACTGTGCACCCACCCCCCCATTGTGTAAATGTTAATGAAACTGTGCACCCCACCCCCCCCCTGTAAATTCATGCCCCCCCCCCCCCCCATTGTCTAAATGTTAATGAAGCTCTGTGACCCTGCCCCACCCACCCCTGTCTTCTTAGCGTGCCACATTGTGTAAATGTTAATGGGACTGTGCAACCCCCCCCCCCCCCCCCTGTGTAAATGTTATGAAACTGCATGCACCCCCTGCTCTTCTTCAACATGCCACATTATGTAAATGTTAATGGAACTGTGCACCCCCCCCCCCCATTGTGTAAATGTTAATGAAACTGTGTGCACCCCCTGCTCTTCTTCAGCCTGCCGCATTGTGTAAATGTGAACGGAACTGCATGCACCACACCTGGTCTCTTCAGCGTGCCGCATTGTGTAAATCAAATGTTAACGAAGAAGCTTCATGCACCCTTCTGTTGTCTTCACTGACTGTGTACAGTGAAGCAGCGTTGGGGCGAATGACTGTAGGTGACTGAGCTGGAGAGAGAACTGCGGGCAGGATGTGTCAGCTCTGGACTCAGTTCAGGGGGGGGGAGGGGGGGTTGAGGCAGCCCTGGACATAGATTCCTGAACACCCTGCTGGAACAATGACAACAGTAGTTAGATTAATTTTGTCAAGTAGACGGTAAATCGTAGTTTTCAACTGAGCAGCTGCAGGGAGGTCTGTCGTTGGGGTGGTCTTTCACCAGGAGGAGGTCTGTCGTTGGGGTGGTCTTTCACCAAGAGGGGGTCTGTCATTGGGGTGGTCTTTCACCAGGAGGAGGTCTGTCATTGGGGTGCTTTCACCAGGAGGGGGTCTGTCATTGGGGTGGTCTTTCACCAGGAGGTCTGTCATTGGGGTGGTCTTTCACCAGGACGGCAAGAGGAGGTCTGTCATTGGGGTGGTCTTTAACCAGGAGGGGTCTGTCATTGGGGTGGTCTTTCACCAGGAGGAGGTCTGTCATTGGGGTGCTTTCACCAGGAGGGGGTCTGTCATTAGGGTGGTCTTTCACCAGGAGGGGCTCAGTCCTTGGGGTGGTCTTTCACCAGGAGGGGGTCTTTCACCAGGAGGGGGTCTGTCATTGGGGAGGTCTTTCACCAGGAGGGGGTCTGTCATTGGGGTGGTCTTTCACCAGGAGGGGGTCTGTCATTGGGGAGGTCTTCCACCAGGAAGGGGTCTTTCACCAGGAGGGGGTCTGTCACTGGGGTGAGCTTTCACCATGAGGGGGTCTGTCATTGGGGTGGTCTTTCACCAGGGTGTTCTGTCATTGGGGTGGTCTTTCACCAGGAGGGGGTCTGTCAGGTGGTCTTTCATCAGGGTGTTCTGTCACAGGGGTGGTCTTTCACCAGTGTGTTCTGTCATTGGGGTGGTCTTTCACCAGGGTGGTCTTTCATCAGGAGGGGGTCTGTCAGGTGGTCTTTCATCAGGGTGTTCTGTCACTGGGGTGGTCTTTCACCAGGGTGTTCTGTCATTGGGGTGGTCTTTCATCAGGGTGTTCGGTCATTGGGGTGGTCTTTCATCAGGGTGTTCTGTCACTGGGGTGGTCTTTCATCAGGGTGTTCTGTCACTGGGGTGGTCTTTCACCAGGGACGTCTGTCATTGGGGTGGTCTTTCACAAGGCGGTCTCTCATCAGGGTGTTTTTAAATATCTAATTCTAAGTTTCCACCATAGCAGCTGCGCTGCATAAGAACGTTTACCATGGTCTCATTTTCTTTCTTTTCTTCAGAACAAAGATCGGAAAGGTGGTTTGCCAAGTGCAGCATCTGTCTAAATTAGATCAAAACCCAACAAGAGGTTAAAAAGAACGCCTGTTTTAAATCCAACAACCTGCTTATTATCCAAAGAAATAAAAAAATTAAAAAATTAAAGCTGGATTTTTGTGTTTAAGTCTTTTTAACATTTTGTGCATTTTGATCTGGTTTCAGAACGTTGGCAGTCAACTTTGTGTGAGATTTGTTTTTACCTTTCTAAGTTGAAACTGACTATGACAGGATTGTAAGACTTTCCAGGCATTATTTGAGAGTCGTTTGGAGTGCAAACTGCTGATGAAGCCAATCATTTTCCCTGTGTGCGAGTTTTGTGCGAGTGTGTGTGTTGTGCTGTGATCTCCACCCTCGGCTTGGGAAAATAAACTATTTTAAAAAGAAACGTTCCACGTCTGCCTGGCTTGTTTTGGTTTGTTGGGGTTGTTTTGTGTAGCTAATATTGGGCGGTTCAGGCGGGGTTGTTAACTCCCTTGATTTTTACTGGGCGTCGCTTAAGTCCCTTGGCGGTTTTTATTTTCGGTGCGTACTTTCTTCACAATGGAAGGCAGTGACAATAAATTCGCAAAATTTACAGTGCCAACTTTAAAGGCATTTTTGAAGCTCGTGCTATTAGATGCCCCAAAACTCTTTTTTTTCTCTCCACCAACTCACGATCTTCTGGTCAGCCGAAAAACAACGTAAAGACACTATTTTTTCATTCTCCATCACCTTTTCCCTGTAACTTTTGCAAACACAACGGTAGTGGCATTTTTACTGCTTCGCAGTTTTAGGTTCAACTTCCATTGTTATACACAGTGTGAGCCAACGCCTACTCAGAAATCGGCCTGGAAGTGGCAGCTATGACCTTTTGCAACTTCTTGCATGAAACATTACGAAGGGCATTCAAACTTGCAAACCAGCTTTGCTGAACTGCCCAATATGTGCGTTGTTCTGGTTTTATTGGGGTTTCATTTTCGTAAAGCAGTGTAACATAATGTAAGAGAGCATTTATAATGCGCTTACACCTGATGTGAACCCGAAGCGCGCAATCCAAAAAAGCAATCGTGTTGACCAAAATACACAGAGCCAAAAGAACAGTGAAATCCTATGAATTGCAATAAAACACAGTAACACTTTATTAATCCTTAAAAATTACATTCAGGAAATTGTATAAGCAAACACTTCATTCGACATATTTCTCATCTCTTCCAACACACATGCAAACGTGTGCGCAAGCACAAGCACAAGCACACACACAGCAATACAACCATGACGCACAAATGTGAACGGAACAGCACCCAGACGTCCACTTCAAAGTAAGCTGAAGCCAGGCCTTGTGGTCAGCAGCGTAAGATTCACGTCGAGCGTACAGACACCAGGGGGTGGTTTAATTGGTATCAACAGTATTGTGTTGCAGGATTTAGATTAATTTCATTCCACTCAGTTTTGCACACAAAATCTGGGCAATCAAAAAGAAGAATTGAGCATGCACTAAAAATTGTCCTTAAACTCTTGAAGCGGGATCCTACGTATGGCAGAAGAAGGAGAAAGGTAGTTGTTGTTAGTTGTTGATCGGTTTATATAGCGCTATTCTCCGCTCTCGAGCAGACTCGCGCACTCGCATGTGATTCCAGGTACCTGGCCAGGAAGCATGCTTTCTCAAAAATGGTCCTCGCAAGCAATGAAACTGGCCAGCAATCAAGTGCAAGCGTGTGTGGTGAAGGGGACCATCGCTCAAGTGGATTTTGACGTGCTAGTTATCTCTGAACATGCCTCGAGTGGTTACTTTTTTCCTGACTGGGCAAGGAGGCACTGCAGGGTTGTCAGCACTGTGAACACCACTGTTCAAAGCATCGACTCTGACGGACCGTAAGGCAGAAGAAGAAGAAAGATTATGAAGCAGTGTATGCTGAATTTGATGGCAACATTGTTTTGAGGCACTGTGGGAGTTCCCAGCACTGTGAGCACCATTATTCAAAGCATCAACTTCGACGGACTGTAAGGAAGAAGAAGAGGGGGATTTTT
>JABMCL010002252.1:40000-47500 GCA_018857735.1 Alviniconcha marisindica | reverse complement strand
GACAAAGTCACAAGACAGTGTCCACAAACCACAACTTTTTGAAGAGAAAGGAGAGCCGAAGCGGTATTGAACCGAGGTCCTTCCGCTTACCAGCCTAACGCCTTACCGCTAGGCCAAACCAGCTCTCTAATGCCATGCAAATAAATACGAGGTACACAAACTCCACCAGAGGGATGAGAAAAAGCTGGTGTGCCCACAATTGCATTGTAGTTACCCTGTATGAATATAAATTGTTTGCGTTCTATTTTTTGCAGTACATTCACCTTGTATCAGCGTATGAATGTAAATTGTTTGGGTTCTATTTTTTTGCAGCATATTTACCCTGCATGAATGTAAATTGTTTGCGTTCTATTTTTTGGCAGTGTATTTACCCTGCATAAATGTAAATTGTTTGCATGTCTATTTTTTGCATGTATTTACCCTGTATGAACGTAAATTGTTTGCATGTCTATGTTTTGCAGTGTATTTACCCTGCATGAATGTAAATTGTTTGCATTCTATTTTTTTGCAGTGTATTTACCCTGCATGAATGTAAATTGTTTGCGTTCTATTTTTTTGCACTGTATTTACCCTGCATGAATGTAAATTGTTTGCATTCTATTTTTTTGCACTGTATTTACCCTGTATGAATGTAAATTGTTTGCATTCTATTTTTTTGCACTGTATTTACCCTGTATGAATGTAAATTGTTTGCATTCTATTTTTTGCATTTACTCTATATGAATGCAAATTGTTTGCATTCTATTTTTTGCATTGTATTTACTCTGTATGAATGTAAATTGTTTGCATGTCTAGTAGCAACCATTATTTATCACCTGCCAGTTGATGCTATGAGTATGAAATGCTTAGGGCTCACCTTGAGATCAGGCGCTTGACAAGTGTTCATATTATTATTATTGGAACAACACACACCTGCCATGTGTTTTGTTCCATGCTGCAGTCTTCATCTGTCTCAAGTCTCTGCTTGCTGCCCATTTTAAGTTGTGTGTAAATTAAGCTTTGTATCATCAGTACGCTATTGTGTGTGGGTGCCTGTGTGTGTGTGTGTGTGTGTGCATGCGTGTGCGTGCGTGCGTGCCATGCATGCATGCACTTGTGTGTGTGTGTGAGTGTGCATGCATGTGTGTGTGCATGTGTTTGTGTGCGTGTATGCATTTAGAATAGTCTCTACAGACATGTTTCGCGCTTTATAAATGCTTTAATTATCACTATTATTAACATAAACTTTCAACTCACAACATGAGTGAGTGTGTGCATGTGCGTATGTGTGTGCGTGCATACATGTGTGTGTGTGAGCGTGTATGCGCTTAGAATAGCCTCTACAGACAAGATTTTGTGCTTTATAAACACTTTAATTATTATTATTTATTAATACAAGCTTTCAACTCACAACACCAGTGAGCACTGCTCTGCATCCTGTGGCGTCCAGGGTAGTCCCCTGCGAGAAGGGTCAGTGAATATGGTGTTTGATTTAACCACAGCCAGACGATAAATGTATCTTCTCTCCCCTGCCTCCAAACGGGAACTGAAGTTGTCTTGGACACGCACAGTGTTGAGAATTCTGTATCAGACACAAACTATTCAGATTAAAAGGAAGGAGATGACAGGCTTTCAACTGATTTTTGTTGTTGTTGTTGTTGTTGTTGGGGTTTTTCTTTGGGAATGTTCTCCCTGACCCCTCATCCTTCCAAATCAGTGTTATTTTTCTAAGTAAGCAGTCCTGCACGTATGCATGCATGCATGTGTATGTCTGTGCGTGTGTGCGTGAGCATGCGTGCGTGCGTGTGAGTGGGTGTGGTGTATGTGAGTGAGTGAATGAGTGTGTGTGTGTGTGTGTGTGTGTGTGTGTGTGTGTGTGTGTGTGTGTGTGTGTGTGTGTGTGTGTGTGTGCATGTATGCGTGTGTGTGTGTGTGTGTGCATGTTGTGTGTGTGCATGCATGCGTGTGTGTGTGTGTGTGTGTGTGTGTGTGTGTGTGTGTGTGTGTGTGTGTGTGTGTGTGTGTGTGTGTGTGCATGCTGTGTGTGTGTGTGTGTGTGTGTGTGTGTGTGTGTGTGTGTGTGTGTGCATGCATGTGTGTGTGTGTGTGTGAGTATGCATACATGTATGCATGCATGCATGTGTGCATACTGACATACTGACTTGTGTGTGTGTGTACAAGCTGCTGCTGTTTTAATTTCTCTAACCCAAAGCCAGGTGAAATTTTGCATGTGCCACTATCTCCCTGCACATATCTGAATACAACTACAACCATAAGAATCTACAGCAAAAAAGAAATAGAAAGGAAAAGAAAGAAGAAAGAAAGATAAGAAATAACAAAAAGCAAAGAAGTAAGATGGAAAGAGGGATTTTTTTTTTTTAAAGAAAGGAAAGAAAGACTGAAAGAAAAAAAAGAAGGAAAGAAAAACACAGACACTGGGATTTTAACATCTTGACTTGTCAATCATACGGCATCACCTCCAGAAAGAAAGAAAGAAAGAAGAGAAGAAAGACTGAGAGAAGAAAAAAAATGCAAGGAAAAGTCAAAAGACAGAAACTGGCATTTTAACACTTTATCAGCCATACAGCATCATCTCAAGAAAGAAAGAAGAAAAGCATGAAAGAAAAAAAGGAGAAGAAAAAAAAAAAGGAAGAAAGAAGGAAATTAAAAAAAAATGAAAACAAAGTAAAAGGAGAAGAAAAAGAAGATGAAAAACAACAACAAAAAAGGAAAAAAAAAAAAAAAAGGAAAAAATAAAAATAAAATAAAAACAAGGAAAAAAGAAAAAAAGAAAGAAAAAAAAAAAGAAAAAAAAGAAAAAGAAAAAAGAAGGAAAGAAGAAAGACTTAAATGAGTGAGAGAAAGAAAGAAAGACAGGAAGAAAGAAGGAAAAAGACGAGAAGCCTGCAGCTACTCACCGCAGTCTTTCGTTGCTTTGGGAGAGGGTCTTGTTCAGTTTGGCGGTGACCCAGAAGGGGTTAAACTCCAGAGGGTGATGCCTGTGCAGTGGGTGGCACCACAACAGAAAAGATCAGACGCGCACGTTAAAGATCCTGTGTGGTCTACGCCACAGCTCAGTGGGTTGTGGAAACATTGAAAACTCAGCACGCACTAAAAACACGTGAAGCGCAGTGAGTCTGCTTGAGAGTGGAAGATGGCACTGTACATAAAAGCAGTAAGTAAATAAGTAAACATGGTGCTAACGTCCACAGAGGGGAGAAAGGGGTGGGGGGAAGGGGGTATGGAGGTGGGGGGAGAGGGAGATTATATACCTGTCACTACACTGTCACCACCAGAATGACTCATGCATTAAGATGGGCAGTGATGAGAGCCATTTTAATGTTTCATAATTGTGCGGGACAAAATCACAAGACAGTGTCCACAGACCACAACTTTTGAAGAGAAAGGAGAACCGAAGCATATTCGAACCAAAGCCCCTCCGCTTACCAGCCTGACGCCTTACCGCTAGGCCAAACTGGCTCACAAAAGCAGTCAATAACAGTAGTAATAGCTGTATCCCAGTAAACATGCTGGATATGATTCGGAAGCATTGTGGTTGCGGCCAGATATGGCCATCACGGTCAGCGTGCAGCCAGAATCAGGCCGTACATTATATGCCAGATCTGACTTTCCGCATCCAATTTGGTTCCATTTTTCCAAAGAAGGCCCAGACCATATTGTGCAAAACTGGCCCAGAACCAATCTGGATGGCCTGGTCAGGTTCTGGCAGAACCAAACCAGCCTGCTACCAGTTCCCACTTTCATACATTCATACTCAGTTGCACTCTTCCACCATACTGTGCAAAACCACCTGGATCCAATTTGGTTCCGGCTGACTGTGTCAGGTTTTGGCCTGGTGTATCTGGTCCGGAAGCAAGAATAGCGGGAATCTTGAGTGAACCAGAACACCCAGATAACCTAACCTAAATTGTCTTTTAATCTGCTACATGCATTGCCTCACTGTTGAGTAAGTACCTCGATAATCAGTGTATAAAAATTCAAGATACTCTACATTATCGTGAGAAAGAAAAAGGGATTGAGCTTCGTCATAATATTTATGACCTACGTAGATAACTGGGCATTAAACATGCAGACTCAATCAGCCGAACCTTCCGCACCCACCCAGTCAGTGAACAAGTAGTAGCAGTAGTACTCACCTGTGAATGAGGTCCACGTGGCAGGTGTTGCACAGCGCATGAACGTTGCTATCGGTGCGACTGGATGTCTTTACCTTCACTTCGTTAACTGGATTCAGCTTCTGCAGGTGCTCCTGGGAACGGATGAAATGAAATGAGGTAGCAAAAAAAAAAAAAAAAAAAGAAGAAAAAAAAGCTGCCACAATAGCCATTTCCTCTTCTGTTAAGAGACCGTAATCATCAGTTTGAACTGTTTTATCACCAGTGGGGTTGGGGTGGGGGGTGGGGGGGTGTGGGAGGGGGGGGAGCGAGGGGGGGGGGGGGGGGGTCTGGGGAGGCATTGTCTACAATATAAAAAAAAAATCAACATCTAATCTTGTTACTAATTTTTACAGATTGTGTGTTTGTGTCCTAATAAATAAGCGTTCTTTTGAACCTTTTATGTGCTTGGATCTTGTTTTAGAACGCTAGCAGTCATTCTTGTTTCAGATTCTTGTTACTATTAATATTATACTAATGTTAATCAGTGGAATATGAATATAGCACACTTTCTTTCTTACTCTATTTGGCTAACACACACACACACACACACTACACAGATACACATGCATACACAAATGCACACACAAATACCCCCCCCCGCCTCCACACACACACACACAATACATAGACCCAGTGAAACAAAACTGAAACAGCATGGTACTGAACAGTATAATTTATGTTTAATGGTCAAAACAATCAGCAAAATAATCACCTCAAACAACAACAACAACAACAAAAAACAATCACTAAACTATAATACTTTTTAAATAGTATAACAGTGTTTTAACTGTTTACAGACGTTTACCTCAAGTACACCCTGCACTGTCTTGAACCTTGTGATTACCTCCCCTGCCAGGCGCTGGATCTGCATACCTCTGAAAGTGAACCAGTGTTTAAGACAACGGTGATGATAGTGATGATAAAGCCTTGTACTGTTGGAGCGTTATATGTGTGTGTGTGTGTATATATTACATCTATATATATATATATATATTATCTCTCTCTCTCTCTCTCTCTCTCTCTCTCTCTCTCTCTCTCTCTCTTTCTCTATTATAGTCTCTCTCTATATATATATATTATATTATATATATAATTATTGATGGATTAACTGTTGTATAATACTATAGGTAAATAGTAAAATACATAATAAATATTGCATGCATTTCCAGTTTCCCCTTCTTGAAAAACAACAACAAAAAACAAACAAAACAACAACAACAACAAAAACCCACACACAAAACAACAATGTCCCCCCAAAACAAAAAAACAACATGAAAATATGAGAAATGAAGGGGGAAAACAACAACACATTCCTCTTAAGAGGGGGAAAAGGAATCCTTCATGCCCAGCAATTTAGTTTTTAGTTTTTATTTAACAGCATAATGATCAAAAGACAGAAGGAAGAAACACACACACACAGGACTAAAACTATCAGTATCATGTATAATTCCTCATTAAATTTATTTTCTGTTTGACAGAGAACACCGTGAGACTTGTTCATTTATGTAATTGCATTGGACAGTACTTTACTTAGTAGTAATTAGTATTAATTCCGGCCAGTACACATATATATATATACGAATCTGCAGGCACAAATGATAAGATTAAGAATCACACCAAATGAGAAATAAAAACACACCCAAATGGGAAATAAAACAACAGTCCAGTTTTAATTTACCTGTAATGCGTGCCAATGTAGGAGAAAAAGAGAAGAAATCTCCCCATGTCTCAGGACTCACCGACTCCCTCTCTCTCTTCATGAATTATCGATAAAGGAGTAAATTCAATAATATTAAAACAGTCTTCACGTCAGTTCTAACTTCTATCAGCAATTTGCAGACAGCAAGAAACTGATCACGGGTTCAGTGAACCCTGGCAATTCGAATGATGAATGTCCTCAGATGTCGGTGCAACTGTGAAGCTGCATCTCAAACATTTAACCATCCTAAATAGCAGACGCACTTGTGAAACCCTCAAGGACTTCTGACTCCGAACACATGTTGTAATGTTTGTCTGGGGGAGTGGTTTCCCCTATTACACGGGAGACAACTCTGAAGGACGGGAAAGAAACGAAAGTACCAGCTCATCTTCTGCCGCAGTGCCGTCACTAACCAGTCAGTACACCACTTCAGCATTCGGCTGAGAACAGGTGAGAAACAGACAGGCCAGCTGGTCATCTAGGCTAGACATGACCGGTGGTAAGTTGTGAAAACGTTGAGCCTGGCCACACTTCCGCCCGGGTATCCGGTAGGGCTGCCTCAGTGTTGGTCAGACTCATAATAGTTGAGTATCCACTGAGCTAACGGGGATCAGATTGTCCGCGGCCCAGACTGCGTCCAGCATATTACGTAACGCTATTCAGAAGGGACACTACATTTCTCCACGCATCTGCCCAGTATCCCGCCGGCAATGTAATTTCTTTGAACTTGTACTTTGGCCTGGTCTGACTCATCAGGAAGTCTCTCCTGCATGGCCCAAACCGGTTGCACTAATAAAGGGATGTAATCTATATACGTCTTCACTACTGTCCGAGCCAAAGGGAAAGGTTACCTCCCTTGTACCATGTAGCCTCTCCTGCTGTAATACTAGGTTTACCAACACTACTAGATAGAAAGTGTTGTTCTTCCGTAGTCCCTTTCCTAGATCTTTGTCTAGAGCGACAGCTCCCGGCTTGGGACGGATCCAGTTGCACAGGCTATCACTCTTCCTTTTTTTCCGGATTTATCGCATAATCCGCCTTTACACTACACGTCGTAACCTCTTGCCCTTATCTCCCTATTATTATTATTATTATTCGCTTTAATACAGCGCTATTCTCTGGCCTCAAGCAGACGCACCGCGCTCATGTAGCATGTGATCCTGAATGAAGTAAGTAAGTAAACATGGTGCTTAACGTCAAGAAACCAGTGGAAGAGAGATTATAACCATCGTCCACAAGAATGACTATGCAAGGCATGAGAGTTAAGTTTCATAATTGTGAGGGACAAAGACAAGACAGTGTCCACAGACCACAACTTTTGAAGAGAAAGGGGGCGAAGCGGATTGAACGGGTCCTTCGCTTACCAGCTAACGCTACCGCTAGCCAAACCAGATTCTGCAATGAGGTGGGGCGCGTGAAGTTTTAATGTCTGATGTCAGTTGAATTTAGGGACAAGTCTACCAATGCGAAGCACTCAACACAATTTTTGTCAGAGAAACCAAAAGGGCCGTAGGACGAACCAGAGGTCCCTCGCTCTCACACAGCTCCTTACCGAAGCCAAACCGGATTCTGAATGAGTGACTCAGTAGCCTTTTATAGCGCGTACAAAGTTTTTAAATATCCATCGGAAGTGGTGTACTGACA
>JABMCL010002252.1:32500-35000 GCA_018857735.1 Alviniconcha marisindica | reverse complement strand
TGTCACACACACACACACACAACACACACACACACACTCACCACACACAACACACAACCACACACAACACACACCACACACACACACACACACACACACACACATACACACACACACCACACGCACCACACACACACACACACACACACACACACACAACCACACACACACGTACACGCACCACACACACACACACACACACACACACACACACACACACACACACACACACACTCACACCACACACACACACACACACACACACACACACACACACACACACACACACACACACACCTCACACACACACACACACACACACACTCACACACACACACACACACACACACACACACACACACACACACCACACACACACTCACAACGCACACACACACACACACACACACACACACACACACACACACACACACACACACACACACACACACACACACACACGCACACACGCACACACACAACACACACACACTCTCTCTCTCTCATTTTCACACACACACACACACACACACACACACACACACACACACACACACACACACACACACACACACACACACACACACACACACACACACACACACACACAGGCACCCGCACACAAAAGCATTCTGACTACACAAAGCAGCAAACGCCATGGGCGCGTACAAGGTCTGTGAGGACAAAGCGAAGAAGCAACACGCTTTACATCGATATTCCGAACTCCCGTGCTCTCGTGCTGGTAAGATGAGATCTCCGTATCTACTTGCTGATACGCGCGCCACGTGTACGTGTGTGTGTGTGTGTGTGTGTGTGTGTGTGTGTGTGTGTGTGTGTGTGTGTGTGTGTGTGTGTGTGTGTGTGTGTGTGTGTGTGTGTGTGTGTGTGTGTGTGTGTGTGTGTGTGTGTGTGTGTTGTGTGTTGTGTTGTTGTAGTACATGTGTGTGTGTGTGTGTGTGTGTGTGTGTGTGTGTGTGTGTTGTGTGTGTGTGTGTGTGTGTGGTGTTTAGTACATGTGTGTGTGTGTGTGTGTGTGTGTGTGTGTGTGTGTGTGTGTGTGTGTGTGTGTGTGTGTGTGTGTGTGTGTGTGTGTGTGTGTGTGTAGTTAAGGAGGCTGTGTGTGTGTGTGTGTGTGTGTGTGTGTGTGTGTGTGTGTGTGTGTGTGTGTGTGTGTGTGTGTGTGTGTGTGGTGTGGTGTGTGTGTGTGTGTAGTTAGGAGGCTGTGTGTGTGTGTGTGTGTGTGTGTGTGTGTGTGTGTGTGTGTGTGTGTGTGTGTGTGTGTGTGTGTGTGTGTGTGTGAGACAACAGCTGACTTTGCGAGTTGGTTGGTCTATTATGCTACGTCAGCTTGACGCACTAAACGACAAAAACAAACAAACAAACAAACAAACAAACAAAAGCAAAACCACAACAACAACAAAAAATTCAAAATGTGTACGGATTAACGTTAATATCGCGCCTGGTCACCTCCTAGAAAACTGCAGGTTGTTGCAGAAGTAAACACAACGACTCACATTTAGACGCTGGGCCGGCCAAGTAAAACTTCAAGCTAGGCTAATATTCTGACAAAAACTTCAAGCTGGTCTACAATTCCCACAAAACTTCAAGCTAGGCTGTAATTCTGACAATCTGACAAAACTTCAAGCTAGGCTATAATTCTCACAAAACTTCAAGCTAGGCTATAATTCTGACACAACTTCAGGCTAGGCTATAATTCTGACAAAACTTCAGGTTAGGCTATAATTCTGACATTACTTCAAGTTAGGCTATACTTTTCACAAAACTTCAAGCTAGGATACATTTCTGGCAAAACTACAAGCTAGGCTATAATTCTGACAAAACCCGCAAGAAAGTCTATAATTCTAACAAAACTTCAAGCTAGGTTATAATTCTGACAAAATTTCAAGCCAGGCTATAATTCTGACAAGACGGATCCTTTCTGTAGGCTACTGAAGGATTATAATGACACACCCTGAACAACAAGCAAAACAAATCTGACAAAACTACAAGCTAGGCTATAATTCTGATAAAACCCGCAAGCAGGGCTATAATTCTAACAAAACTTCAAGCTAGGCTATAATTGTGACAAAACTTCAAGCCAGGCTATAGTTCTGACAAGACGCATCCTTTCTGTGTGCTACTAAAGGATTATAAAATATAATGACACACCCTGAACAACAAGGATAAAAATTCTGACAAAATTACAAGCTGGGCTATAATTCTGACAAAACCTCAAGCTAGGCTATACTTCTGACAAGACGCACCTTTCTGTAGGCTACTAAAGCAATATAATGACAACAAGGATAAAAATTCTGACAAAATTACAAGCTAGACTACAATTCTGACAAAACCTGCAAGCAGGGCTATAATTCTAACAAAACTTTAAGCTAGGCTATAATTCTGACAAGACGCATCCTTTCTGTAGGCTACTAAAGGATTATAATGACACACCCTGAACAACAAGGATAAAAATTCTGACAAAATTACAAGCTAGGCTATA
>JABMCL010002252.1:7500-10000 GCA_018857735.1 Alviniconcha marisindica | reverse complement strand
TCTCTCACACCACCAGACAGACAGACAGACAGACAGACAGACAGAACAGACAACACACACACGACACACACACAGACACACACACACACACGACACACACACACACCACACACACACACACACACACACGCACACCACACACACAACAACTCTTAGCTCCCCCACACCCTCTTCTCTCTTTTTTTCTCGGCCTTCCGTCATTATTTACTCTGTTTTCTTTTCTTCCTCCACATTTCGTTCTGTTTTTCTGTACTCCAAAATCGGCTTATTCTGCCAATCGATGACTCGTAAAAATAAGTGTAGACAACCAGAATTGTATTCTTACAACCGATGTCTTTTGAAAAGTAACTGCAGAGAACCAGAATCAGACCGTGGAAAGAGCTCAGACGTTACACAGACTCCGAGTTGAATTCAGGGTAAATATATTATCTAACTTGGGGAGGGGGTGGACGGTGGAAGGGAGGGTTGTGGGGGAGGGAGTGGGGGTGGGGTGGGGGGGATCTGGGTGCCAAGAGGTACATGGAGACGGCTGGCAGTTGTTAATAATGCATGATGAGTTTGATCTTTAATTAAGCGCCCAGCGGCTCCGCTAGACTGGTTCGATTATGTCAAAAATTTCGTTAGCTAGGCACGCAGAGAGAGAGAGAGAGAGAGAGGAGAGAGAGAGAGAGGAGAGAGAGGAGAGAGAGAGAGAGAGAGAGAGAGAGAACTTGAAAACTTTAGTACTCAAGGATAGTCGCATTAGGTCCGTTTGGACCTATCTAACAGCCAGTCCTTGGTATGCTACAAACACAGATAAGCACAGAGAGAGAGAGAGAGAGAGAGAGAGAGAGAGAGAGAGAGAGAGAGAGAGAGAGAGAGAGAGAGAGAGAGAGAGAGGGAGAGAGAGAGAGAGAGAGAGAGAGAGAGAGAGAGAGAGAGAGAGAGAGAGAGAGAGCGAAAAAGAGAGAGATAAGAAGAGAGAAAAGACGAGAGAGCAACCAGGCGAAGAGACGTGCCGCGATGAACCGTCAGGAGAGTGAGAGAGAGATAGGAGCACAAGGAGAGAGAGAGAGAGACGCAGAGAGAGAGAAGGAGAGAGACGAGAGAGCTAGCAGAGAGAGACGAGCAGAGAGAGAGAGAGACAGAGAGAAGAGAAGAGAAGGCAGAGAGAGAGAGAGAGAAGAGAGAGAGAGAGAGAGAGAGAGAGAGAGAGAGAGAGAGAGAGAGAGAGAGAGAGAGAGAGAGAGAGAGAGAGAGAGAGAGAGAGAGAGAGAGAGAGAGAGACAGGCAGAGAAAGAGAGAGAGAGAGAGAGAGAGAGAGAGAGAGAGAGAGAGAGAGAGAGAGAGAGTCTGTCCATAAACATTTACAGAAAAATCAAGAGAAGAAAAACGCACTCAATGTTCCCCAAATTACTCCCATTACCGTGTGTATTAATCGAATCACGCGTGCCCGAAACGGAAACCTTCATGGAGAGTTGACGAGACACAATCAGCTGATGCTACAAGGAACCATCATTTTTACCCTGCTGAAGGCTGACAGTCTGCTTGTGGGACTGTCGGTAGTCCCATCTTACCGCAGTAGCACGTAAAAGACCCCTGTCATTCTGCCAAAAGTGCAGGTGGCAGGTTACATATAAACACGCACGCACCTTACGTATGTGGTTCTGCACGAAGTGACATGGTGCATGGTTGTATGGTGTACACAGAACTTGCGCCGAGATGGCAGCAGTTTCATGTGGCACCAGCCATGTCAGCGCTGTAAATACACCACTTCGGTGGATATTCAAAAATGCGCTATAAAAAGCTATTCACTCATGTAGAATCACACGCGAGCGCAGTGTCTGCTCGAGAGCGGAGAATAGCGCTATATAAAAGCGATGAACAACAACAACAAAGTCATAGTTCAGGAGCTGTGTGAGAGTCGAGGTGGCCGTCCTGGGCTGTCCGTCCTAACGAGCCTTCTGGTTTCCGTGGACGTAAAGCTATATTGAACCATGCTTCGGCATTGGTCTCAGCTTGTCCCTAATATGTCAACTGACATCTGAGGACATTAAACAACACTACCTACCTACCTACCTACCTGCAACAACAATGAATCTGTTGTTATAATAATGATACAGTCCTGTGGTCAGCGCTCTTTCTCTTACCAGGCTGCAGTTGTCTGGAACCAACTCCCTGTTTCTGTCCGCCATTCTACCTCTGTCAGCTCTTTTAAATCTTCCTTGAAAACCTTTCTCTTTAAAAAATCAAACCTTTTTTCAGTCCCATTGCCCTGATATGCGGCTGGTGTGTGAGTGTGTGTGTGTGTGTGGTGGGGGGGTTGGGGGGGGGTGTGTATGGTGTGTGTGTGTGTGGGGGGGGGGTCTGTGTGTGTGTGTGTGTGGTGTGTGTGTGTGTGGGTGGTGTGTGTGTGTGAGTGTGTGTGTGTGGTGTGTGTGTGTGTGTGTGTGTGTGTGTGTGTGTGTGTGTGTGTGTGTGTGTGTGTGTGTGTGCATGCGTGCGTGTGCGTGTGTGTGCA
>JABMCL010002252.1:0-2500 GCA_018857735.1 Alviniconcha marisindica | reverse complement strand
TGGCACGCGTGTAAATACGAGGTACATAAACTCCACCAGAGGTACACCTTCAAACTTGAATAAGCTTTGTTTATTAATCAACACACAAAGGGCTTAATTAGCACTCGAAAGACCTCACACCTCTCTCTTTTCTCTTTGAAAATCTATTGTTACAATGTTAGCCTACCCACTACATCGTACGTTTGCTATTTTGAGCGTCTCGTATAAGTTTGCTTGTTTGACGCTCAAGGAAATGTTGTGTTATTGCTGTATGTTGGTATGCTTTCATAAATAACAACAATATGTTGGTATGCTTTCATAAATAAAACTGTTTAAACCAACAACAATATGTTGGTATGCTTTCATAGATAAAACTGTTTAAACCAACAACAATATGTGGTATGCTTTCATAGATAAAACTGTTTAAACCAACAACAATATGTTGGTATGCTTTCATAGATAAAACTGTTTAAACCAACAACAATATGTTGGTATGCTTTCATAAATAAAACTGTTTAAACCAACAACAATATGTTGGTATGCTTTCATAGATAAAACTGTTTAAACCAACAACAATATGTTGGTATGCTTTCATAGATAAAACTGTTTAAACCAACAACAATATGTTGGTATGCTTTCATAAATAAAACTGTTTAAACCAACAACAATATGTTGGTATGCTTTCATAAATAAAACTGTTTAAACCAACAACAATATGTTGGTATGCTTTCATAAATAAAACTGTTTAAACCAACAACAATATGTTGGTATGCTTTCATAAATAAAACTGTTTAAACCAACAACAATATGTTGGTATGCTTTCATAAATAAAACTGTTTAAACCAACAACAAAGACCCGAGTGGCCTACGGTAACTCTCAGCTGGCATTGCGTATAAATACAAGGTACACATAAACTCCACCCGAGGTACATCCTCAAACTTGAATAAGTTTTGTTTATTAACCAACACACAAGGGAGTTAATTAGCGCTCGAAAGACTTCACGCTTCTCATCTCTCTCTCTCTCTCTTTGAAAATCTGTTTTTCCAATGTTAGCCTACCCACTACATCATACGCTTGCTATTTTGAGCGTCTCATATAAGTTTACTTGTTTGGCGCTCAAGGAAATATTGTGTTATTGTACGCCGTATGCTTTCATTAATAACAAGTATACATAAAAATGGGTCAAATATTTCGCGAGTCAATGCTAGACATATTCGTAGCTGAATCAACACACAAGAGAGTTAATTAGTGCTCGAAATACAAGTACAACAACAAAGACCTGAGTCGCCTACGGTAACTTTCACTCGGCACTGCGTGTAAATACAACGTACACATAAACTCCACCAGAGGTACATCCTCAAACTTGAATAAGCTTTCGGTAAAATCCAAGGAGACGGTCGGAAATTTCTGAACCATTTTAAAAGTTATTTGGGGTTACAAATATCATCACAATCATTAAATGGGGTCCATATCTACCGATTACAGCCAAAATCCGGAACAGAAGGTGAGTTTTATTATATATATATATTTTTTTCTTTGATTTTTTCGAGTCGGGCTTTTGTTTGGCCCTATTTTTGGGCAAGGGCAACTGTACTCACGACTCAACTTTCTCGGGTTGAAATTTTTTTTGTACTTTTTCCTTTTTTAATTGCCGTAGTTAACGAGGCCGCTTACCTACAGCACTTCTGGGCTTTTCGCCATTTGCAACCCGTGACCCGCTAAACAATCAAAAAAAAAAAAAACCCCAAAAAAAACCCAAAAGGGGGTTTGGTGTAATCGGTAGATATGGACCCCCTTTAATGATTGCGAATTTGGACCCAAAATAACTTTTAAAACGGCCAGGAATTTCCGTCTCTTTTATTCCAAACTTGTTTAAATCAACACCAAGGGAGAATTAGCCCGAAAGACGTAAAAACAAACGGGAAATACGAGGGACATAATCTCCACCAGGGTACATCCTCAAACTTTAATAATTTGTTTATTAACAAAAAAAAAGGATTTAAATTTGCGTCGAAGACGTCAAACACAAACAAAAAAACAAGGGACAAAACTCCCCTCAAACTTGATAGGGTTTTCCTGTTAAGAGCGGGAAAATGGGGGGTTTGGGCCCCAGTAACGGCCTTTGGTTCCGTGGACGTAAAATACTGAACCTGCTCGGGAGTGGGGAGAAAGTGGGTTTTGTCCCCAGATGTCAGTGACGTATTAGGGACAAGTTGGAAAGGGAAACACGGTTCAGTAATTTTCGTCCACGGAAAACCAAAAGGTGTTGGAGGGAAAACTCAAGGGGCCACCTGACTTCACAACCCAATACCATTTAACAACCCAAAAGGCAGTGGTTAGTTGTCCTAAATGTCCTGTCCGGGACATTTTAACAACACCACTACCACCTACCCTCCCCCCCCACCTTGACTGGGGTCGCGTTAAAAACAAGTGCCTGTGTGCCCGTAGCCGTCCCCAAATCACGGGCCGGGGTTTTCACGCAGGCAGCAGCGTCAGTTTCGGGCCCGGGGGGTTTTTTTG
>JABMCL010000571.1:20000-21504 GCA_018857735.1 Alviniconcha marisindica | reverse complement strand
GTGAGTCTTATTTTTACGTCTTAATTTTTCACGACTAGTGTTTCGCCAGATCGCATATAACAGTCTCATTCACTGTCCGTGAGTTTATGCTGGAAATTGGGTGAAGGGGGAAGGGGGCGGGGGAAATGATGATGGGTGAACCATGTAGAAAGACACAAAAACCTAGCAGTAGGCGAAGCGTACAAAGCTATATTCTGACTTAGATTAATCAAGACTTGGCAAAGGGAATCTTTTTAATCAAGACTTACCAAAGGGGATTTTTGACAGCTCTACATACCCAGCAGAGGGAGATCTGAACTTCTGCATCCGAGGTACACGACCGCTAAATATATCAAGTGTGTAAACGTGGTGTATTAAAAGTACCATCAGCGCATCGCCCGCCTCTGGTGTACTAGAGTCACTGCGGCTTCACATTGCTGACACGAATAAGGGTGGTTACTTGCTTCCACAACCTAGTATTTCAGGTAAATTTTTCACTTCTAGGATATACCTGCATAAAGACAAATTAAGTAAGTAAACATGGTGGTTAACGTCCACAGATACCATAAGGCTTATTAAGGACGGGAAGAAGGTGGGTGAAGGGGGTGTGGAGGTGGGGGGAAGGGGGGACAGGGAGATTTTTATACCTATCGCTACACTGTCCCCCCGGTTGACTCCTGCATTAAAAATGGGCAGCGTTTGAAAACCCGTTTTGATTTTTCCCATAATTGTGGGGGACAAAGTCACAAGACGGTGTCCACAGACCACAACTTTTGGAGAGAAAGGAGAGCCGAAGCGGATTCGAACCGAAGTCCCTCTGCTTACCAGCATAACGCCTTACTGCTAAGTAAGTAAGTAGTTAAACATGGTGCTTAACGTCGAGAGAAAGCTTTACCGCTAGGCCAAATCGGCTCACTTATACCGACAAACAGAATTTCTGAGTTTTTATTGGTCCGATGGCACGCCGCACTTGCCGATAGACAGAAATGCCGCAGTTTCATTCGCCCGATGGCAAGACGTACGTACCGATAGACATCAACCCCTCAGTTTCATTCGCCCGATGGCAAGACGTACGTACCGATAGACATCAATCCCTCAGTTTCATTACGCTGATGGCAAGACGTACGTACCGACAGACACCAACCCCTCAGTTTCATTCGCCCGATGGCAAGACGTACGTACCAATAGACATCAACCCCTCAGTTTCATTTGCCCGATGGCAAGACGTACGTACCGACAGACATCAATCCCTCAGTTTCATTACGCTGATGGCAAGACGTACGTACCGATAGACATCAACCCCTCAGTTTCATTATGCTGATGGCAAGCCGTAGATGCCGACAGACAGAAACCCCGCAGTTTCATTGGCCTGATGGCAAGACGTAACCATTACAAAGTATAGACGACATTTTTGTTACCCAAATTCAATTATGGTCATTGTTGACCAGGAGAAATTCGCGGGCATGTTGTGCTCCACAACTTTCCACTTTTTCTTCGCTTTTTCTCTGCGCGCTGAAATAAATCT
>JABMCL010000571.1:10000-12500 GCA_018857735.1 Alviniconcha marisindica | reverse complement strand
ATTAGGGACAAGTTGTGACCAATGCCGAAGCACGGTGCAATAAATCTTTACGTCCACGGAAACCAGAAGGCTCGTTAGGACGGACAGTCCAGGACGTCCACCTCGACTCTCACACAGCTCCTGAACCATGTGTGGTACTGACAACTTCTGACCTTTAAATTCCGTGCTCACGGCCTTTTCGTACTGCAAGACGTTTGACCTAGCTGCCTGTACACCCTCAGCCAACGATGATAATGATCATCGTCGTCTTCGTCATTATCATCGACGTCATTATCATCATCGTCATAGTTGTCATTGTCCTCATCGTTGTCATTAACGTCGTCGACACCGTCGCCGCCATCGTCATTTTTATCATCGTCATGGTCAGTCATCAGCATCATCGTCCGATGTCGTTACATCGATAAAACTCATAATGACGCATGCTTTCTACGTCCATAGTCACCCGCGGTGGTAAGTTTAGTGACCTGAACACCTATGTGTCGCGCCTGTAACTGTTCATTTTTCAATATCTGTCCAGATACACAGGGCCTCATGCCTGTATCTGTTCGATTTTTTTTATTTCCTTCCTTCAGGTGATGCTTAATGTCCTCGGATGTCGGTTGACATATTAGGGACAAGCTGAGACCAAGGCGTGAGCATGATTCAATATAGCTTTACGTCCGCGGAAGCCAGAAGGCTCGTTAGGACGGACAGCCCAGGACGACCACCTCGACTCTCACACAGCTCCTGAACTATGAGTGTGATTTATTTAATTTGATTGATGATCGCTTATATAGCGCTATTCTCCGCTCTCTTGAGCAGACTCACTGCGCTCGCATATGATTCTACATGAGTGACTAGCTTCTTCTTTTTTATAGCGCGTTTTTGAATATCCACCGAAGTGGTGTACTTACAGCGCTGGACCTGGCTGGTGCCACATGAAACTGCTGCCGTCTCGGCGCAAGTTCTGTGTACACTATACAACCATGCACCATGTCACTTCATGCAAAACCACATACGTAAGGTGTATGCGTGTTTAGCTGTAAACCTGCCACCTGCACTTTTGGCAGAATGACCGGGATCTTTCACGTGCTACTGTGGTAACACGGGGGTGGAACGGATACCGAAATAAGAGTCAGCATAGAAAGTTGACCCTGGAAAAGAAAATTCTCCCGCCGCTCCTGCTGGGATCTGTTCACTTACTGGGCCCAAAGAAGGGCGGTCAGCGCTAACTGTCCAACGCCAGCCTCAAGTGTCCGATCTGCATTGACTGTCCAGGGCCACGGCAGTGATACAATATTTGCTACTGTTCAATGTTTACTGTGCGTTTATGTGCAGTGTTGTATCAAGATAAAATTAAGCCTCCTTCTTTAGTTAAGGCGTAGTAGTGTAGAACTGAAAAAATCGTGTTCATGTGTGTACATTTTCTCTAGCCCGTCTTTGCATAACTAGAAGGGGAAAGAAAAAAAACCGAAACAAGAATGGCATTGTTTTCCAAGCAGTGGACACGAAAACAACATAGTTCCACCAAAAGATAGTACGTGTCCTCGTTCTATGTCTCATTTTTAAGCGTTTAACTGTTGTTTAAGTGTCGTTTTGTAGCTTTATAAAGGAGATTAATTATCCCGGAAATTTGCATGTTGTCTTTTGTTCTAATAAATAGCGTTCCTTTCAACTTTTTATGTGTTTGGATTTTATATGACTTGATTCGGCCAAAAACTGTGACAAGGCAGTCTGCTCCGACCACTTGAAACTGGGTAAGAGGGTCTGTCAAAAGCAAATAGTTACTAGTTATAACTGCATACTTGCTAATTATATCTACATAATGACTGAATATGTCTCTACGCTCAGTTCCAAGAGCTTACTTGCGTCAAAAGCACATCATTGTAATTATGTTGAAATAATGAGTAATTATGTTGAAATAATGAGTAATTATGTTGAAATAATTAGTGTCAACATAATTGTAATTATGTGCGAGAGATGTAAATAATATAGATATCACACACACACACACACACACACACACACACACACACACACACACACACACACACACACACACATACACACACACGCACGCACGCACGCACGCACGCACGCGCGCGCGCGCTCTGACACACACTACGGCACCACCGCCACCATAGAACAGAACAAAAACGAAAAATATAACAACTAAGACATGCGAGTGATAGCATGTGTGATCACAATGTATTTTACCACACACACAAAAAAAGATAACTGCCGTGGCTTGGACAAGATCCAAACGAAAAAGAAAAGAAAAAAACGAAAGAAAAAAAAAAGGGGGGGGGAACGCTATTTATTAGGACAAAAACACAGCATACGAATTTTCGGGGCAACCCTCCTTATGAAACTACACAACTTCACTTAAACAACAGTTGGTTTAAACAAAATGTATTTCATATATAACAATACATTAACAACAGAACAGTTGGCCCGTGCAACAAGCAACATTGCTCATATTAGTACGGCCCGAATATCACATAAATGACGTCACCAGCAT
>JABMCL010000571.1:0-5000 GCA_018857735.1 Alviniconcha marisindica | reverse complement strand
TATACGCATGCAAAAAGCTCACATACACACGTTAAAGATCCTGTGGGCAGCGATGAGAGCCATTTTAAAATGTTTGTTTAATTGTGAGGGACAAAGTCACAAGACAATGTCCACAAACCACAACCCTCTTGAAGAGAAAGGAGAGCCGAAGCGGTATCGAACCGAGGTCCTTCTGCTCACCAGCCTAACGCCTTACCGCTAGGCCAAACCGGCTCACCATATATAAACCACAACCCTTTTGAAGACAAAGGAAAGCCGAAGCGGAATCGAACCGAGGTCCTTCTGCTCACCAGCCTTACCGCTAGGCCAAACCGGCCACAATCCCCTATATATGGCCGCCACTGCGGAGTAATACAGCCCCACGGTGAGGTCTCTGGGGCCCCAGAAGGCATCCATCTTGCCAGCCAGGGCAGTTGACTGCGACTGCCGGCTGAGCCCCGTGACTGTCCTCAGCTGTCCCTAGCTGTCCCCGCGCCATTGCCCCGCGTCCCCCAGACGTTCTCCAGGCAGAGGGTAAAGAGAATTTACCACCGACAGCAATCGTCTTAATTGGACGAGCAATGCACGGCGGGAAGGCGCGGGAAGACACGCGCGCAGATTAACGCCTCTCCCCGAGACGGTCCGGGGACCCTGCGCGAGCTCCACGCGCCCGCAGATGTAGGCCGTTGCACGTGCAACAATCCGATTTGAGCGCGTGCGACTGCTTCTCCTCTCGTGTTGTCTGATTGCTTCGGGGACTGACAGTGCGGCTGGTACGCGCGAGAGAAAGAGAGAGAAGGGGGGAGGTGGGGGGAGGGGTGGGGATGGGGTGGTGAGAGGTTACGCCCACCGAAGGGGCCTGGGCGTCCTGGAAAAGGAAGTCGTGTTCTTTACACCCTGTGATCGCACTGAGATAACTGAGGGTTAATGACACTTTACAGCTTACTGCCCGGCCGCCGCCCCTCGCTCCCTCCCTCCCTCCCTCGCTTCTTCCCCGCTCGCGGTTGCTAAGTTGTCAGTTGTGGTGGTGGCGGTGGTGGTGGTGGTAGTGGTGGTGATGGCATTGATCCTCGATCGAGGAGGGATTCAACCAGTTACTGAAGGAGGAAGCTATTGAGCTGTTTTGCCTGTGTCTTGGTTCTTCCTCCTCCTCCTCCTCCTCTTCCTCCTCCTCCTCCTCTTCCTCCTCTTCGTTCTTCTACTTCTGATTCAATTCCTTCTCCTCCTCTTTCTTCTTCTTCTTCTTCTTCTTCTTTTTCCCAAAAACTCAATGTTTCTTTAGGAGTTTTTCGAACTTCAGAGTGTTTCGGACTTAGAGAGTGTTTGGAACTTCAAGAGTGTTTCGAACTTCAAGAGTGTTTCGGACTTAGAGTGTTTCGGACTGCCCTTTTGGGCTCCGGCAGTGAAAAACTTCAAGAGTGTTTCGGACTTGGGGAGTGTTTCGGACTTAGAGTGTTTCGGACTTAGAGAGTGTTTCGGACTAAGAGTGTTTCGGACTGAGAGAGTGTTTCGGACTGCCCTTTGGGGCTCCGGCGGTTACGAGCGAGGGTGACGACAGTTGTCGTGATACCTTGAAAGCCGACCACTACCACAAATGGGAGGCGTTGGGCAGAACTCCAAGTCACGCCAGAGCAAGCAAAGCCGTTTTAAGTGAGATGTCGTGTTAGAAAATAATAACAATAATAAAAGCGTGCCCGACCTGCCTGGTTGGGGTGTTCAGTCTTGGCCCATTGTGGGTTTCTCGTGCTGCTGTACAGTTATAATGTGAAACAGAACGAGGCCCAGAGCGCTCGTGTAGAATCAGCAGACGAGGGGCATGGGTAGTTGTGTTTTTGACATTGGTCAGTGAGATACGGCTCTCTTTTCTTAACAAGATAATAATAATTAATCGTTCATTCCAATCTATTTGATGAAAATCTGAAGCAAGAATGACTGCTAGCGTTCATCTCATTTTTCATCGTTTTTAACCTTTGAACTGTTGTTTAAGTGTCGTTTTGTAGCTTGAGAAAGGGGATTACCCCGAACATTTGCAGATTGTGTTTTTGTCCTCATTGCGTTCGTTTGAACCGTTTATGTGTTTGGACCACGCGATGAAGCTCGTAACGGAAAGTCACGGATGAAAGACAACACGAGTCCTATACGTCACAGCGTGTTTGCGAGTGGGTTTTCTTACAGCTGGAACACTGCGGACGTCAAAAGGAAAATGGCCTCCCGTGTCAACCAATGTCAAAAATGTAATGGTCTCCCGTGACCCAGATCCTGTTCCGGACCCTGTAGCTTTCCCAACCCTAATCAGCACGCAAGACACGCAAGAAAGCGAAGCAGATGACACAAGGGGATTCCGCGGAGTGCATGGCAGTTCTAGAATCATAAACGGGTTGTAGTCTGCATTCTCCCTCCCCCCCCTTTCCCCCCCCCCCTCCCCCCCCCCCCTCCCCCCCCTATAATGGGTGTTGCGTTTGGTTTGCTCAGACCGCGGTGTGTCCAAGGTCGCATCAAGCCCCAACTGGCGCGACATTTCCTAACGTACAACTTTTCCTCGTTCAGAACAGCCACAACTGGCTTCAGCGATTACCTGATTGTTTGCAGTTCAGCAGTCCGTTTCGGTTCAAGAAGGTAATTCATTCGCCTGGGAAAGCCTATTATTTCTCAAAAATCTAAAACAGAACGAGGTCTATAGGCGTACCTTAGGCGACTCAGGTGTTTGTTGTTGTACTTGTTTTTACGTATTTCGAGTGCTAATTAATTCCCTTGTATGTTGATTCTGCATTATTTCTCATCCTTTCAGTTATAGAAGATCGCCGAGTGCTTCCTCTTTCTACGAATCTCTCCTCCAGGGGATCGATGGTGCGGTGTCCTTGGCTTTGTGCCCGCAGGTAGTGTCTCAAGCTCCTCAACACTTCATATCTTCCGAGACGCAAGCTACTTACTTTGCCCGCCGAACTTTACTCATGATGCGAGTATTGACAATAACGATAGACGGAGTCACTCCACTGTTTATACAACGTTAGGTTTGCAGTGACTGTCAGAAATGCTCCAATGTCAAATCACATTACTACATTTTAATTAATTAAAATCAGAAAGGTAATAAAATCGGAAAGTTACTTTAGGTATAGGGTTACGTCTGCTTGGCCAAAATGAAACGTCAAGTCGCTTAAGTCAGTAACGCTGCAGCACGTATAATTCGAACGTGTCAGTAGGTGCTTAGTGACGTACACAGAAACCACAAGGCTTATTAGGGACGGGGAGAAGGGGCGTGTATGGAGTTGGTAAGTAAACATGGTGCTTAACGTCCAAAAACCAAAAGGGTTATTAGGGGCGGGGGGGAAGGGGGGGGGGGGTATGGCGGGGGGGGAGGGAGAATTTTTCCATCGCTAATTTGTCACCAAGAATGATTTTGCATTAAAATGGGCAGCGATGAGAGCCCTTTTAATGTTTGATAAGAAGTGATGGACAGAGTTACAAGGCAGTGTAAGAGAAAAGAGCGAGCGGATTCGAACCGACGTCCTTCTGCTTACCAGCCTAACGCCTTACCGCTAGGCCACACAGGCTCACATGGAGTTGGGGGAAGGGAGAGGTTATATACCTATCGCTACACTGTCACCACCAGAATGACTCCTGCATTAAGATGGGCAACGATGAGAATCATTTTACTGTTTCATTAATTGTGAGGGACAAAGTCACAAGCAGCGACTGTCCACGAACCATAACCTTTTTTGAAGAGAAAGGAGAGCCGAAGCGGATTCGAACCGAGGTCCTTCTGCTTACCGCTAAACCATACCGGCTCACACGTGTCGGTGTTTCAAATGAGAAATAAAAAGCTGAATCCGGTGGTGACGCCCAAGGCACCTTGACGGATCGAGTGTCAAGCGTCTTGATAAGGCCGAGAAGGGAATGCACTCTAACTCAAATTTAGTGCAAGCGTTTGAGCGAGTTCTTTCCCTTCACCTATCACGGCGGAGGCTTTTTAGCATGCCAAAGGCTAGGTATATATATACAAAATTAGAGATTAAACAAGTGTGTAGCACCACTCCCACCTTCTCGGTGTTGTGCGTGCGTGCGTGCGTGCGTGCGTGCGAGTTGTCCCCCCCCCCCCCCCCCCCGCCTCCAACCACATAAACGTTTTGGCGTTTCTTTTACATGTTTTTTTTTTAAATTAATGATCCTTATATTAGTTAAGTGAATTGCCATGTGAGGGATGATTTAAGTTTTTTGACTTGACTTGACTTGACTTGACTTGACTTGACATGAAGAGAGTCAGGGAGTGAGTTCCAAAGAAAACTGCCAGAATATACAAGGCTAGACTTGAAAATGTCAATCCTAGGGATTGGTATATTGAGTTTTCCAGAATGTCGTGACTGGTTTAAGGACAGTTTAGACATATGAGAAGAGGGTGGAACTTTTTCGGACATAATTTTATGGTTAAGTCTTTCTCCAAGGGCAAAAATGTATAGGAAGTATAGTCTGAAATCGTCAGGGGGAAAAACCTTACATTAAAACCTTTGTGCTTTAGAGAGAGAGAGAGAGAGAGAGAGAGAGAAGAAGAGGAAAAGGAGAGAGAGAGAGAGTGACCAAAAAAAATGTAAAATCCGGATAAGAATGAAGAAAAAAAACCCCCAACACAACCACACACACACACACACACACACACACACACACACACACACACACACACACACACACACACACACACACACACACACACACACACACACACACACACACACACGCCAAAACACCGGCAACAGCACTGATCAAACAAGCATGGACACCAGGAAGCGAAATGCAGACGCACAACACTAACCATGTGTGTGTGACCCGTCTCCTGAAACCATCACCATTGCTGAACTTTCTAGCAAGTGCCACGGCTAACTCTGTTTATCCACTCCTCTTTGGGGATCAGTGGAAATGAGAAATAATTGACAGCTGATTGGCCAGAGATAAATAGAACTCTGTTTGGACTACGAGCCGTTTCGATGAAGAAAATCAGACTCTTTTCCCAAGGTGCTCCCGGATTCTTG
>JABMCL010003819.1:20000-22992 GCA_018857735.1 Alviniconcha marisindica | reverse complement strand
AGTTTTTGTGTTTGTTTTCTGGAATTCGCCGTTTTTTTGATTAAGTAGCTGTTTCTTGGGTTTTTTGAGTGGTGTTTGTAGGGACTTTTAACCATTTGGATCACTTGATCAGTTCCGGAGGTCATACCATTCTAAATTCTAGTGCCAACTGTCTGTCTTCAGTACCAACCGTAGAGAGGGATCATAGATTTCCTATGTCGGCATTCTGGAAGCTTCTGTCACCCGCATGCTGAAAATCCAGCAATACTGACGCAAGATTCACGGCTTTCGTATTTTTTCTTGCCTTGGAATTCACTCCCACAGGACCTAACACGTCTTTTAAAGCCCAACTGAAAACCTTCCTCTTCTCGCAATATTTCCGCCCAAACTGTTACCAACAGCAGTATCTGCTACAGTCATTGTGTGTGTGTGTGTGTGTGTGTGTGTGTGTGTGTGTGTGTGTGTGTGTGTGTGTGTGTGTGTGATTGTGTGTGTGTTTCCATATAATACCTTATGTAAACTGTTTTGGTAGGCCTTTACTGCACGTGTGTATAGAATACTGTATTGAGGTTAATATGTATCATTGACATTATTTTCGAGATTATTTATGGCGCTGCACCTCTTAAAATTCCCTGACTGATTCGTGCATGTGTGTGAGTGCATGTGTGTGCGTGGTGTGTGTGTGTGTGGGGGGGGGGGGGGGTCTGTGTGTGTGCACATGCATACATCAGTCAGTTATGCACGTGTGAGCATACAATCAGCATATAAGGCAGTAGAACATCTGATAAATTCATATGTTAGATATTGGAGAAGAAAAGCGAAGCTATCAATGTTTATTTGACAAATAACCATAACGGAGGAGAGGTGGGGAAAAGGCTTGACTCGCACAACCGGTCGGAAGGATGGGATGATTGGGGTGTGGGGTGTGGCGGAGGCGGAGGGGGGCAGAGAGAGAGAGAGAGAGAGAGAGAGAGAGGAGAGAGAGAGAGAGAGAGAGAGAGAGAGAGAGAGAGATGAGCGTGTCTCAACAGGTCTGCCAGTGTGCTGGAGAAACCTTGTTGCACATGTGTCCTTTGTTTCCATACAGAGCTAGACATCGGGGGTGACTGCTCAGGTGCAAACAGCGGATACTGCAAGACGGGCCTTGTCTGTGATGCTACCGGCAGTACTTGTAGTGAGTTTTTGTATTTGGTTTGTTTTTTAGAATGCGCCGTTGTTTTGATTATGTAGCTGTTCTTGGTTTTTCAGAGGGACGTTTGTAGGGGATCTTTACCGATTTGATCATTTGATCAGTTCCAGACCTTAGACAATTACTCAACATTGTCATCTTTTTAAAGCCCAACTGAAAACCTTCCTCTTCTCACAATAGTTCCGCCCCAACTAATATCAATACACTGTTTCTGCTACAGTCAATGCGTGTGCGTGTGTGTGTGTGTGTGTGTGGGGGGGGGGGTTGCGTGCGTCTATGTGTGTGGGTGAGTCTGTTAGTGTGTGTGTGTGTATATGTGCGTGTGTGTGTGTGTGTGTGTGTGTGTGTGTGTTGTGTGTGTGGTGTGTGTGTGTGTGTGTGTGTTTGATGCATGAAAAATTACACATGGAGCATATTAGTCAGAACCTCCCGAGAAAAACGTATGTGTTCACAGCGCTAGATGCACATACAGTGCGCACATGCACATATCACTCAGTTATGCATGTGTGGCCAAACAATAAGCATATAAGGCAGTACAGCATCTGATAAATTCATAAGTTTAATATTGGAGAAGAAAAGATAAGCAATCAATGCTTATCTTGTAAATAACGACAAGGGACAGGCGGGGGGGAAAAGCTTCGCGCGCAAGCGGTCGTTTGTTTGGGAGGGTTGAGGAACAGAGCGAGTGAGAGAGAGAGAGAGAGGGGGGGGGGGGGGGGGAGAGAGAGAGAGTAATGAGCGTGTCTGAGCAGTTTACTGGAGAAACGTTGTTGCACCAAACTTTACTTCAATGTTGTTAGTGTAGGGGAGCGGTGTGGGGAGTGAGGGAAGCAGGTTGGAAACATGAATGAAGAGTCACAAGTCAGAGGCTGCTATAACATAACTTTTAATTACACCAACCAGGAAACAGTGTCTGTGTTGGAAAAGACACATGCAAACAAAATATTTAGAACATGAAAACAAACGTAAAGACTAAACAACAGCAATTATCTAACAAATACAGTAACCATGTAGTTTACCTGTAGGTTACTATAATACATGATGGTAACTGTGACAAAATGATTAATAATCAAATACATAAAGTGTGTGCGTGACTTGCACTTAAAACCCGTGTCTCACAGTGTCACGGTGAGTATACAAGAGACGGCTAGTCGGTTAACTGATGAACTCCCAATATATAATAGTATACAATATAGTAACAGCGAAAAATACCTATTACCAAGCTCATTCTTAACTAAACAGGAAGAGTGAGATAATTGTTACAGCAGTTCCACTTAAGCACACAAAATTAATTGTTTTTACAAATATGTGATCTTAAGTTCATTACTATTTTATGATGACGTCACAGTTGTTCTATAATTATTTGTTCAATATTTATAACTATAACTATGGCTTAAGTAAGACTGTTTTGTTGGTGGTGTTGTGTTTGTTGTATTGTTCTCTTAACTTTATGTATCATTATTTTGCGAGCCCTCCATGACCACAACAAAATTGCCCCTTGTGGGATGATTAATTTTTTTTTTTTAAATTTGAATTGGGACAATGCCGTGAGCGGGAGGAAGTCAGTCATAAACTGACCGGCTCCAGCCTCCTTACTCAACGCGTGTACAAAAGGGCTACAGCATGTCGCTGATACTGACGAGCAGAGCATATCTTTGAACAACGCCAAGGGTCTTACTGACGCGGGTAGCGTATCAAGAATCTAAGCTGCTGATTCGGCTGCGTCTGTCTGCTCGGTTAGTGAACAGAGACAAAGACCTAATTGCCACCACTGACGCGCATCACCGGCCAGTTCGGGTACACGCACAAAGACCCGGAAAGGGT
>JABMCL010003819.1:12500-15000 GCA_018857735.1 Alviniconcha marisindica | reverse complement strand
TGATTGACGATGCTCCCTCGTTGGACATCGTCCTTTGGAAACTTTCAGTTCCTGCAGTCCGTATTGACTTAGCCAATTTCAAAAAAAATACAACAAACCCGGAAATATAAAACAGTTTTATTTCAACTATCTCAGAATACCTTTATCAAATTTTTTTACCATTTCAAAAATTCTGTGCCTTTCCATCAAAATAACCCCTTTGGTTCCGCAATTCTTATAAAATTCTTAACCTCAAAATGTTTATTTTCCAAAAAAATATTTTTTAATTTTCTGTTTCTTTCATCTTTTTCATCAATATTTCCAAATTGATCATCCAATCTTAGTCAGATTTTAGAATTATATCAGAAATGACAAAGACGGGAGAGAGATTGTTTTCATCTGGGTTCCCCGGGCCCTGTTGGCATTAGGGGAAATTGGTTTCAGATTCTGCAGCAAGGATGCCCTTGATGGGACATCTCGGTTGAGCTCATCCCATTCTCAGACCTAAAATCACGCACAAATAAATATATATTAAATTATAATATGAGTTCCCGGAAAATTTTGTACATAAGATATTCCCAGTGTTAAAAGAATGTATTATTTGTCCTCGGACAAACAGAAAAGAAGAGATTGTGATGGCCCGATTGCATATTGGCCATTCTTTTTATTACTCATTCCCTGTTATTGAAGGGTGAGGAACCGCTAATGGGCATCGGATGTGATAAACGTTTAACCATAGAACATATTTTACTTACTTGTTCGGATTTTGACTGAAATGAGAGAGATACATTTTACAGCTAAATCACTGCGTGGGATGTTTCAGGATATTTCGCCTGAGAAGATTTGTTAACTTTTTGAAAGAAATTAATATTTTTGGAAAGATCTAAATTTGAGATCATTTTTAGTTATGTTTCTGTTATTCACTTTTTAAGCACGGTTTTAAAACTGTATATATATATACCAGTTTTAAGACGTACACACTATTAAAAATTAATATATAATGTCAGATGTGTATTGCCCCGTTATAACAGTACCGGTTGACTGGGCGTAAAACACCAACTTACTTTCTTACTTACTTTATAGTGCCGCACCTATTAAATTTCCCATACTGATTCGTGCATGTGTGTGTGTGTGTGTGTGTGTGTGTGTGTGTGTGTGTGTGTGTGTGTGTGTGTGTGTGTGTGATACATGAATAATTACACATGGAGCATATTAATAAAAACCTCCAGACAAAAAAATGCGCACATGCATACATCACTCAATTATGCATGTGTGAGCATACACTAAGCATATAAGGCAGTAGAACATCTGTTAAATTCATATTGGAGAAGAAAAGACAAGCAGTCAATGCGTATGCTATAACCACAAGGGGGATGTGGGGGAAAAGCTGACTCGCAGAACCGGTCGGAAAGTTGGGAGGAATGCCGGGGGGGGGGGGGGGGGCACAGAAGAAGATGAGAGTGTCTCAACAGGTCTGGCATTGTGCTGGAGATACCTTGTTGCACATGTGTCTTTTGTTTCCAAACAGAGCTAGACATCGGGGGTGACTGCTCAGGTGCAAACAGTGCAAACTGCAAGACGGGCCTTGTCTGTGATGCTACCGGCAGTACTTGTAGTGAGTTTTTGTGTTTGTTTGTTTTTTAGAATGCGCCGTTGTTTTCATTAAGTAGTTATTTCTTGGTTTTTCTGAGGGATGTTTGTAGGGAATTTTAACCATTGGATGACTTGATCAGTTCCGGAGAACATGTCATTCTAAATCTAGTGCCAACTGTCTGTCTTCAGTACCAACCGTAGAGAGGCATCATAGATTTCCTATGCCGGCATTCTGGAAGCTTCTACACCCGCTTGCTGAAAATCCAGCAATACAGACGCAAGATTCATGGCATTCGCAATTTCTCTTGCTTTAGACCCCACACTTGGAATTCACTTCCATAGGAACTTAGACATTGCTCAACCCTGTCGTCTTTTAAAGCCCAACTGAAAACCTTCCTCCTCTCACAATATTTCCACCCCAACTGATATCCATACCCAGTTTCTTCTACAGTCAGTGTGTGTGTGTGTGTGTGTGTGTGTGTGTGTGTGTGTGTGTGTGTGTGTGTGTGTGTGTGTGTGTGTGAGTGCGCGTGTGTGTGTGTGTGTGTGTGTGTGTGTGTGTGTGTGTGTGAGTGCGTGTGCGTGTGTGTGTGTGTTTCCATAAGGGAGAGGTGGGAAAAAAGCTTCCCTCGCACAACCGGTCGGAAGGATGGGAGAATCGGGGGGGGGGGGGGGGGGGGGGGCGGGGGGGGGGGGGGAGGGCAGAGAGAGAGAGAGAGAGAGAGAGAGAGAGAGAGAGAGAGAGATGAACGTGTCTCAATAGATCTGCCAGTTTGCTGGAGAAACCTTGTTACACATGTGTCTTCTTCTTTTGTTTCCAAACAGAGCTAGACATCGGGGGTGACTGCTCAGGTGCAAACAGCGAAACTGCGAGACGGGCCTTGTCTGTGATGCTACCGGCAGTACCTGTAGTGAGTTTTTGTGCTTG
>JABMCL010003819.1:0-7500 GCA_018857735.1 Alviniconcha marisindica | reverse complement strand
GAGAGAGAGAGAGAGAGAGAGAGAGAGAGAGAGAGAGAGAGAGAGAGAGAGAGAGAGAGAGAGAGACGGAGGACGGAGGGACGCCCGCCCACCCGCCAAAGAGAGAGAGAGAGAGGGAGAGAGAGAGAGAGAGAGAGAGAGAGAGAGAGAGAGAGAGAGAGAGAGATGAACGTGTCTGAACAGGTCTGCCAGTGTGCTGGAGAAACCTTGTTGCACATGTGCCTTTTTGTTTCCAAACAGAGCTAGACATCGGGGGTGACTGCTCAGGTGCAAACAGCGGGAACTGCAATACGGGCCTTGTCTGTGATGCTACCGGCAGTACTTGTAGTGAGTTTTTATGTTTGTTTTTTAGAATGCGCCGTTGTTGTTGTTTTTAGGGAATTTTAACCATTGGATCACTTGATCAGTTCCGGAGAACATGTCATTCTATATCTAGTGCCTACTGTCTGTCTTCAGTACCAACCGTTTTCGGATTTGTGAACGAAACTTTACTTCAATGTTGTTAGAATAAAGTGATCATGAGTCGGACAGGGTCTTCCATCTTTTGTAGGGATTTTACAGATTTGAATTTATATATTTTTTTCGAATTTTAAAAAGGGTTTCAAAAAAAGCTGTCCTGTTACCTTTTCTGAACTGGCATGTTAATGTCAACCTAGCTTTCTTTTTTACACCCGCCTCTGAAAACCCCACAATACAAAGGAAGACTTGGCTTTCCATTTTTTTTTGTTGCCCCCTTGAATTCACTACAGGAAATTGACATTGCTCCCCTTTTTTTCATTTAAAGCCCAAATGAAAACCTTTATCTTCTCACAATATATCCCCCACAACAAAACAATCCTTTCTGGCCCGTATTGTGTGTGTGTGTGTGTGTGTGTGTGTGTGTGGGTGTGTGGTGTGTGGTGTTTCTCCTATAATCCTTTTGTAAAAAATTTGGAGCTTCCTTCATTTTAAAATAAAGTAATATACTTGGGGCCCAACCCGGATAAGCGCTTTCCCTTCCTTACAAATACATTTTCTTCCAAAGCATACAACATGAATCCACACATACGCACGCAAAACACAACCCCCGCACGCCCCGCCGCGCGCGGCACGCACGCACGCACGCACGCACGCACCCACACACAACACCACACACCACCACACACCACACAACCACCCACACACACACACAAACACAAAAAAAACCAAAACAACACAATCAGGGCAAAATAAGAAAAGGGAAAAAAAAAAAACAAGGAAAAAAAGACCAAAAACACAAAACAATTTCCCCAAAAACCCCCCAAAAAAGAAAGGGCCCGGCTTTTTTCGGAAGGTGGGATTCTGAACACTCGGGTGTCTGAAGAAGAGCGGAGCTGCCGGGAAGGAGTGTAAAGGTAAGAAGTTCTGAAAGGCAGATGGGAAATGATCTTAAAGCAAAGCAAAGACAATTTGTATTCGATCCTCTGCTGAACAGGTAGTCAGTGAAGAAAATGAAGCATAGGAATGACGTCGGCAGATCTGGTTGTTCTGAAAATGAGTCTTGCAGCATTGGTCTGTATTTTTTGGAATTCAGAATAAAGATACTTAGGACAGCCCGCCAAAAGTGAGTTGCAATAATCTAGTCTTGAAAGAACAAACGCACACAACAGTTTTTTGGTGACGTCTTCAGACAGATAATGGCGTATTGCACTAATCCGACGAAGTTCAGGATAGCAGATACGACAAACGGAGGAGATTTGCTGTTGGAAAGAGAGAGTAGGATCAAGACAGACACCTGTGTTGGCAAATTTGATGTCAGAACCCTCTAGATTTGTAGACTGTGGAACAGAATCAGAATTGAGAACCGTCTTTGTAGCAATAAGAATCATTTCCGTTTTATCATTGTTTGATTGCATTTGATTATTTGTCATCCATGCTTTTACATCAGAGATACAAGACTGAGTTGAATGAATAATTTCAGGAAGTTGAGTAATGTTGCCAGATTTGTACAGCTGGTTGTCATCAGAGAAACTACGTGTGTATAGAATATTGTATTTAGGTTAATATGTATCATGTGAGCGCCCAGGGCGTTGATGCGCGCATGCGAAATGTACATTATTATTATAATAACTAGATTATTGAAGACGCCGCACCTCTTAGATTTCACTTACTGATTCGTGCCTGTTTGTACGTGTGCGTGTGTGTGTGTGTGTGTGTGTGTGTGTGTGTGTGTGTGTGTGTGTGTGTGTGTGTGTGTGTGTGTGATACATGAATAATTACACATGGAGCATATTAATAAAAACCTCCAGACGAAAACGTGCGTGTTCACAGTGCTAGATGTACACACAGTGCGCACATGCAGACAGCACTCAGTTATGCATGTGTGAGCATACAATAAACATATAAGGCAGCAGAACATCTGATAAATTCATATGTTTGATATTGGAGAAGAAAACAGAAGCAATCAATGCTTATCTGATAATTAACCACAAGGGAGAGGTGGGGAGAAAGATTGACTCACGCAGTGCGTGACTGTACGTCATTCTAAGGTTGGGTGGATTGTTGGGGGGGGGGGGGGGGGGGTTTGGATGGTGGAGTGGAGATTGATGGATTGAGTGAACTTAAATTACGCAAGGATAAAGGTTTAGGCACGAATGCCTGTCGGGCAACCTGTCCTTGAAACAGTTACAAACACTTATATATATATATATATATATATATATATATATATATATATATATATATATATATATATTATATATAAAATTTTATCATGGGGAAAAATTAATGTCAATCGATAATGAATAATAATAGAAAACAGTAATAAATCAATTCATAATAACACCGGGAGATTATAGATGCATGTATATATACATTAAAAACCAATTTCTGTTTGTTTGTTTGTTTGTTTTTGGTGGTTATTTACAACAAACTGCTTCTGAACTATTTGTGGAACTGTGTTTTGAAGCTGAGCAGTGAACTGCATGACTTTGTTTGAGTTGGGATAGTATTCCACAGGGATGCGCCGGAAAATGAGAAGCTATATTTTTGAAAAGGTCTGTTTTAGGTTTTGGCAGAGTTACAAATCGAGATGTGGCGCGAGTGTTGGAGCAGATAAAAAGCGCTTTAAGATATGGAGGCGCAAGATTTGTGTATGCTTTGAATACTAACACTGCCTTATGGAGCATAAGATTTTCTTTGAGTAGAACTAGTCCCAGGTACCGAAGCTTTGTATCGTTTGTTAAAGAAGAATCATATATCATCAATTTTGCAGCTCTTCTGTGCAGAGAATTGAGTTTGTTTAAGAAGATATCACTACAGCTGTCCCAGACAGTTGATGCATAGGTTAGGAGAGGGGAAATATGAGCATGGTGTCTGAGCTGTGACAACAGATACAGATTTGTTTGAAACTGTTTTATATGTGCCAGTAATGTCTGGTCGCCAGCTAAATTCATCATCAATAATAACACCAAGGTGCCGGTGCTCATACACTTGTTCAGTCATATGACTGTCTTTGAGACTAAGATTAAGGTGAAGCGGGCGAAGCTGTTGTTTTTGCCTAGTAGCAAGTGGCATACTTTTTGTTTTTGCAGGATGTAAAATCATAGCATTATTGTTGCACCAGTCAGATGCTTCATTTATGCTTCTCTGTCGTTCATTTTGAACAGGTCTTATTTTATCAGATGTATTTAGTGAAGTATCACCCGCAAACATGTCACAATTAACTTTATTGTAGTAATATGCAGGGAAGATCATTGTTAAAATTAAAAATAGAAGCGGTCCTAAAATAGATCCTTGAGGAATTCCACAACGAACAATGAGTATTCACAGTTAACATAAACACTTTGTGATCTTAGCTGCAGGTAAGATTTAAATAACGAGATAAATGGGTAGTTTCCTGCATATAAGGATAATTTCTTATGTAGAATATTATGATTAACAACATCAAAAGCTTTTGTTAGGTCAAGAAAAACAGTACCAACAACCTCAGAGTTGTTGATGGCAGAAAGCCAGTTATCGCACCGTTTAGCTAATGCTGTGTGGCAGACACAAAGAGAAATAAGAGAGAGAGAGAGAGAGAGAGAGAGAGAGAGAGAGAGAGAGAGAGAGAGAGAGAGAGAGAGAGATGAGGGTGTCTGAACAGGTCTACCAAGGTGCTGGAGAAACCTTGTTGCACATGTGTCTTTTGTTTCCAAACAGAGCTAGATACCGGGGGTGACTGCTCAGGTGAAACAGCCAAATGCAAGACGGGCCTTGTCTGTGATGTACCGGCAATACTTGAGTGAGTTTTTGTGTGTTTTATGTTTTTGTTTTTTAGAATGCGCCGTTGTTTTGATTAAGTAGCTGTTTCTTGGTTTTTCTGAGGGATGTTTGTAGGGACTTTTAACCAGTTGGATCACGTTATCAGTTCCGGAGAACATGTCTTTCTAAATCTGGTACCAACTGTCAGTCATCAGTATCAACCGTAAAGGTGCATCATAGTTTTCCCACGCGGGCATTCTAGAAGCTTTTTGAGGTCCATATCTGTCATGGAAACTCATCGGCAAGTGTGGATCCGTTTACGGATTTATGAACCAAACTTTACTTCAATGTTAGGATAAAGTGATCATGAGTCGGACAGGGCCTTCCATCTTTTGTAGCGTAATTTACATAGTTCACCATTTAGCGATCTCACTGGTTGGTGTTTAGCGTGCGTGCGTGTCCGCGAGGGTATATGTGTATGTGCTCGTGCGTGCATGTGTGTGGGTGCACGTGGGTGGGTTGAACGTGTTTCAAAAGGTATGACAGTGTGGTTGCACATGTGTGTGTGTGTGTGTGTGTGTTGTGTGTGTGTGTGTTGTGTGGTGTCGAGAGAGAGAGAGAGAAGACGAGAGAGAGAGAGAGAGAGACAGACAGACGCGAGAGAGAGAGGGAGAGAGGACGAGAGAGAGAGAGAAAGAACGAAAGACTGAAGGAGAAGAGAGAGAGAGAGATGAACGCGACGGACTTTCCATTCAGTGAAAAGAAACCTTGTTGCACATGTGTCTTTTGTTTCCAAACAGAGCTAGATGTCGGGGGTGACTGCTCAGGTGCAAACAGCGCAAACTGCAAGACGGGCCTTGTCTGTGATGCTACCGGAAGTACTTGCAGTGAGTGTTTTGTTGTTGTTGTTGTTATTGTTGTTGTTGTTATTGTGTTGTTGATGTGTGTGTGTGTGTGTGTGTGTGTGTGTGTGTGTGTGTGTGTGTGTGTGTGTGTGTGTGTGTGTGTGTGTGTGTGTGTGTGTGTGTGTGTGTGTGTGTGTGTGTGTGTGTGTGTGTGTGAGCGTTGTTTTCTCTCTACAGAAATGTCATCGTATTGTTCAATGCGCTTGGTGTTCTCGTAGAAATCAAGATTGGCGAAACCTGCACTACTGGTACTACCAACTGTCTGCCCAACGCTGAGTGCAGTGCATCGTTGCAATGTGCTTGTAGCACTGGATTCACTGCCAAGAGAGGCCAAACAGAGTGTTGTAAGTAAACAACCACACACACCCCCCCCCGGGGGGGGGGGGTTTTTTTTGGAAAAGGGGAAGGGGAAAAGGTTTTAAAAAAAAAAAATTTTTTTGGGAAAAGGGGGAGTAAAAAAACCCCGGGGGGGGTTTTTTTTAAAGGGGAAAAGGGGTTTTTTGGGGGGGGGGTTTTTGGGGGGGGGTTTCCCGGGGGGGGGGGGGCCCCCCCCGGGGGGGAAAGGTTTTTTTTTTTTTCCCCCCCCCCCCCTTTTTTGGGGGGGGGGGGGGGGGGGGGGGGGGGGAAAAAGGGGGGGGGGAAAAAGCCCCAAAAAAAGGGGGGGAAAAGGGGAAGGGGGGGGGGAAAAAAAAGGGGAAAAAGGGGGGGGCCAAAATTTTTTGGGGGGCCCGGTTAAAAACCCCTTTTTAAAAAAGGGGTGGGGGGGGTTTTTATTTAAAACCCAAACCCCCCCTTTTTTCCTGTTTTTTTTTTTATTTTTTTTTTTTTTTTTTTTTTTTTTTGGTGGGGTTTTTTGGGGTTTTTTTTTTTTTTGGGGGGGGTTTTTGGGGGGGTTTTTGTGTGTGTTTTTTGGGGGGGGGGTTTGTTTTTTCCTTGTTTTCCCCCAAAATTTTTCCGTTTGGTTTTTGGGGGGGAAAAAAAAATTGGCGAAAATGATTTTTGGTACTCCAACTGTCTGCCCAACCTGGTGCAGTGCATCGTTGCAATGTGCTTGTAGCACTGGTTCACTGCCAAGAGGGGCCCAAAACAGAGGTTGTAAGTAAAAAACACACAACACACACACACAACACACACACGCACGCACGCACGTACGCACGCACACCACGCACGCACACGCACACGCAGACCACACAAACCCCCACACAACACACACGCACGGACGGAAGTGGCGCCCGCACACACACAAAAAACCCACACAACCACACACACCCCACAACACCCCACACACACACACATGCACACCACACCACACACACACAAAAACCACACACACACACACCACACACACACACTCCACACACACCACACAAAACCCCCCAAACACACACACACACACACACCCGCGCGGCCGCGCGCCCCGCGCACACACGCACAATCACACCACGCAAGCACGCACGCCCCCGCAGCACGCAACCCACCACGCACGCAAACACACACACACACCAAAATGTACACAACAGTAAAACCCCACACACAACACACACACACACACACACACACACACACACACCCCAAACATAAATACACACCACACCACACACACCACACACACACCCACACAAAACACACACACCACACCCCACACACAGAAAACAACCCCCCCAAAGAAACACACGCACCAACACAGACATACGCCCCGATGTTCTACAGTATTCACGTATACCCCGAATATTTGCATGCTTCATACTCTTGTATACATGCCCACAAATACACGTCAAACAAAAGCAGTGCAGGCCTTGGCACACATTTAGAAACACACATACACAAAGCCTATGGATGTATCTGACACTGGTGGTGTCGGACCGTTAAAGACGCATACCTGTGATTCAGCCAAAGACGTCGACGTGAGTGTACCAGCAACCTGGAGTGTCCAAGAACGGACAGTGCGGGGCTTCCGGAACAGGGGTGTGTCAGTGTGCAGCCGGGTTTACCGCTGTCAATTCCAATCAAGACTGCGGTACGTTTACACGTCTGTCTCTCTTTTTGCCTGACCCTCATGTGTCTCTCTTTTTGCCTGACCCTCATGTGTCTCTCTTTTTGCCTGACCCTCATGTGTCTCTCTTTTTGTCTCTCTTTTTGCCTGACCCTCATGTGTCTCTCTTTTTGCCTGACCCTCATGTGTCTCTCTTTTTGTCTCTCTTTTTGCCTGACCCTCATGTGTCGCTTTTTCTCTCTTTTTGCCTGACCCTCATGTGTCCCCCCTTTTTGTCTCTCTTTTTGCGACCCAGGTCTCTCTTTTTCCCTTTTTGCCGACCCTTTTTTGTTTTTTTTTCTCTCTTTTTGCTTGATGCTAGTGTGTGTTTTTCTTCTTTTTTTTTGTTCCCTTTTTTGTGTA
>JABMCL010003794.1:0-23467 GCA_018857735.1 Alviniconcha marisindica | reverse complement strand
TATAATAGTATGAATTATTGATTTTACAAAATGACACTGTAAATGCCGATGAAACTACATTTAATATTCATAATTTTCCTGCAGAGCTATATCGTTCACTTCCGGTACTGACAGCAACATGGCTGACAACATGGG
Source organism: Alviniconcha marisindica (assembly GCA_018857735.1). Classification (NCBI taxonomy): domain Eukaryota; kingdom Metazoa; phylum Mollusca; class Gastropoda; family Provannidae; genus Alviniconcha; species Alviniconcha marisindica. Next base: position 23,332 of record JABMCL010003794.1, on the reverse strand, counting down.
TAAGCCGAAGAAACTCCGACACAGTTTACTCTCAGTTTTACTCTGTTTCCATTTTACATACTTGTTAGATGTACAGAGCAAAGAAAACAGCTATAGTTTTCCTATATATTTTAACGGTTTGATCTGAAAGGTGTTCGTAAAGTTAACCCAATTCATGCATGAACGGGTCGTTGATAGGCACGCCAACTGCTTCTTTGAATGACAAGTTATAACAGCCCGCAAGTGGCGGCACGAAAAATATATTTAAAAAAAAGAAGATTATGATCATGGAAATACCACTGTAACTGTGACAGAACCTTTACATCGACTAGATTCATACTAGCAGGAAGGTACGGACCAAACTCTTATGTATTGGTTTTTATTGCTGTTGCTGTCAGTGACAGGTTTGTCAATACATGCTTTTTGAAATGTTAACTCAGGTTTCCGAACACAGCATTCATTCCTTTTTTGCGTGTTCGTAATACACATCAACTGTAGAAATTTGGTGAAACAGTTGTGTGGAATTTTACACATCAAGAGCAAGGAGCTGTGGATGTTTAGATTTTGTGTCAGGATAGATCATAATATATCTTTTTCATTGTACATAGTGGGTGAAGGAGACGGTAAAAGTTTAATATTGCAGGCCAGTATTGGTGAGGAAGCATGAGCCACCACAGAACATTTGATGGAAAAAAACTAGTTCTGCAGTCTTCTTTGTCAGTATGATTTGCAGTAGGTTTAGAATTAGAGTTAGAACTTAGATGCATTAAAAAGTCATGTTACAGAACCTTAGTGATCCAGGTCATTTGTATTCAGAAAATGAAACCTATTACTCCACAAGCAGTAGATCTGACCTAACTGCTATATGTACATTTATACACACCAATAACATTCAAATCCCAAGGCTGTACAGTAATGTACATTCATGGTATGTACATATACCTAGGCTACACACAAGCCTCCAAGTTGTAGGAGAGTAGGTTGCACAGAGCAGAAGCACTTTCACTTGAAAGACAAAAGTTGAGCACAACTGTGCATGGCCACCACAAGGATGGGTGACCATTATGTGTTACATTGTTAGGCTTTGCGCCCACTCAGAGATTTCTCTGAAGTCAAAGTCTGTGCAGACTCTACAAAATGTTCCTTGCCCTTGGAATTGGATGAGACTGTAAACTGAGGTCACTTTAAACTGTGTGTATGCACATATATTATGCAAAAAATCACATATAAATGCAGTTTAAAGATCTTCCATTCCATGTCAGTCAGACTCAGAGTTTTGTGGATTATGGCAACACCAAGATAACTCGCCATGCACTAAAAGAAGAAACACTCTTTTCTTTTTTAAGAATGTTGATGCTAGATTTTATATGGATGAATAATAACCCTAGGTCTTACACATTCCTATGTTATACCCAGCACTGTGCCATATAAATATGTACATGTGGTTTGAAAGATGAGCCCATCAGTGGCCAGAATTGGCCTATCCTATGGCTGTCTGGCCTACAGAAAACATCCATTCACTTCAGTCGGTGAGTTCATATTTCTAAATGTCTTGTCACAAGGTTTTGTTGACTTCTTGTCTTTTTGCGCAGATGGTGATCATGAAGATTTGATGGACTTTGCCCATGGAGATGGTGATGAAGAGGACTTGGCAACTGGATGGTGGGCCTTTTTACTTCTTCTCCTGATTGTATGGTTATTTAAAGTGAAGTAGCATGCTAAAGTGAAGAAGCATAAACATATTTACATGTTTAATGTACTCTGCTAAATTGAATGAAAACATTTGAAGTTACAAATGTAGTAACGTAATATTAATAGAAAAACTATAGCTTTAAAAAGATGAATCTGTAAGTGTAACACTTGACCATAATATTTATTGGATTTTAAAGACATCTTCAGACTTGATTGTTTATCCCGATTCCCTTGATATCACTATCTTCTCGAATCATGATTGCTAAAATTTCAACACACAAAATAAATATGTATGGTGATATCGGGTCGCCCTGTCGGCACCCACGCTCTTACTGTAAACCATTGGGTTGTCTGTCCATTCACTATTACTGTTGATTTTATGTTTTTATAAAAAGTATCTATCCATCTACAAAGGTCTTTTCCAAAACCAAATGCTTGAAGAGCCCTAAACATGAACCGCCAATCAAGAGAATCAAACGCTTTCTCAAAGTTTCAGCCCAGAGCAATAAAAAAAAAATCAGGCTTATTTTTTGTATTCAGATAGTTTAGCAAGTCATAAATCAACCGAAACGTTATCACCCACGTATCAGTTGGAAATGAAACCTGTCTGATCATCATCATTAATGATGGTAGTACTCTTTAATTCTGTTAGCGATAACAGGACGATCCAATATTTGTATATGAGCTGTTCCAAAGGTGGCTGCTTGATTACACGGTGTGGATATTAGGGTGATAATAAAGCAGAAAAGTCATTTAGCAAGTACCACCATTTAAAAGAGATAAGTCTTTTTTTACATATACATTTCAGGTCTGAAAAAGATAACTTGATGAAGCGAGTCTGAGAAAAAGACATTTAAAGACAGACACCTGAATCTGTCGGATGCATCGACCACAATGTTTTTGTTTTGGTGGTGGTGGAATTAATGATTGCTATCAATCTGTGTGGAAAATAAACATCCATCGTTTATAAAACAAGACAATAAAACTTAAATTGACTCAATTCACTTTTATTTCTATTATTCAAATATCGCTTGCAGGAAAATACATGAACTCCAACCTTTTATTTTTTAATATAATGAATGAACACAACACTGATCAAAAATAGGATGTGTTTATTAGAATTTATGAAGCTAGTTGTTTCCATGACTGTCATCAACGATATTTTTTTTTTTTACATTTTTCTTTAGTCGATGTAACGATTATTGGATGGACATAACATTTCCCATGCTCACAATACACAGCTTATAAAAATAACAGTGCTGATTTCCCTACACTGCACAAATGGTTACAGCTGATTTAGTGTGGTTTTATGACTGCGCACTAAACAGTTGCTTGTATAGTTGTTAATTTTGTCAACGCCCTTTTTTCAGCATTTTTATCTGTGGATGTAACCACTCTATGGTGACAACAACACTTCCTTTCCTGTACAGAACATATGCACAGCTATAAAATCACTTAGTTCCCTCATCTACACATTGCTGTTAGATACTGAACAAAGCAGAAACCATTATTAAAGTAATGCACTGGTCGTATGCCCTCGCATATCAGAGTAGAACACAATGGACTATGTACCCCTGGACGTGTCAGTATTGACTTGAGAATAAGTACAGCCAAGTTGTCATATTATTCTTTCATTGACAAAACGGAAAACCATGTGAAATTACAAATGTACATTCACCCTATATCCTATTGTTAACAGCAGGTAAAATTCAATTACGAAAGACATTGATTTGGCATTCAAGTCTCACTACCTGGAATAACAACTGTAACCATTGTAAGTACCAGAAACTTACGTAATGCAGAAATTCTGGAAACTGAATGACAAAGCATAGAGTAATTTTCCCCTATGTTAACCTAATTCTTCCATCTCTAATCAAATTTAAAAGATTGTTTTCCGTGAGTTTGGCACTTCGCATTGAGACATATCTTTATTTCTCTGCTGTGCTTCCCAGGACGAAATCTGGCTTCATGCTCCACTATGTTGTCCCTGCTGTTGTCATGAAACACAACACTTGCTCTTGCCCTTTTGGAGCATCAACCTCTTTAGCCTGAAAGTGAAAAGAAACATGCATGTGTACAAAATAAGGCAATATAACAACTGTTTTTGAGGATATGTCTCCTTATTTATACTATTATAGGGTACGCAACTCTGGAGACCTACATGCATATAAGATATTGTTGTGTGTCTGCACGCGCAAGTGTGTGTGTTTTGACTTTCCCTGAATATATATATATCCTATCTATATCACACCATACAACTTAGCATTGACAGATGATATATTATATAATATATAATATATATATATATCTATGCTGTTAGTTGAACATAATAACAAAGATACCAGGTTACCCTCCTTTTTTGAATTTCTCATTTCATTTGGTCCCTTTTCATCCCTACTAACCCGTTCCACCCCTACCCTACGATTGTGCATATTGTATTTGTATTTTGTGTTGTATTAAATTTTTTGTCTTCTTGTTGCATATTTATAGTGAATTGTCACAATAATTCTGACTTTATATGCTGCACTGTATTTGTACTGTAATGCACATATAAAACTACATCCGTTAAGACAATTCTATTTCTGGCTTCACTATACGTTTCAGCACACACCTTTCGAATGCCCTCTGGTCCCTGCTAGATATAGAATCAAACAACACTAACAAATAAATTTGCCCCCCCCCCCCTTTATTCATCCCAGGGAAAATGGGATGGCCTGGGATAGAATACAAAATAATTAAAAAACATCTCCCTAATCACAATGTTAATGTCTCTGTTTCACATTCTTTCCGTTTCCTTTCTTCTTCCTTTTTGTTGTTGTTATTGTGTTGTAGCATTCCCCACTTGAACACTCTTGTGGTAAATAATTGATGCTATGAATTTTTCAACGCTTAGTTCACATCACAGACGAGCAATACTAAAACCTGTAAGTTGGCAGAAGTGTAACTGAGGATTAAGAATTTGTGTCCTTTGCATCAATGCTGTTGCCAATCGACTGATACCAATGAAAAAAACGCTGTCCGACAGTGGCAAATCAACTCTGAAACGTGTGCCGTCGTAAACACGGGTATTTTTGCCATTACGAAGTAAACACTTGAACGTATAAGTTTTTCTCTTTCAGTCGAAACACTCAGAAAAAACTAGTTCGTTGATCAAAACGTGGACATTACTGTGCAAAATTCGGTCACTCGCGATCGAAACACTGACCTAAGGCCCGCTTGTGTCATCCGAGAAACAGCGGGCTATTGCACGAAGACATCACTTTGAATTTGCACACTGCTGACCGACCGAAACCTGTTTAATAATGGTCACTTCTCTTACAATTACGAATGAAAATGCAAAATAATGTTGTATTCCATGAACAGTAAACTATTTAATTCTGTCCGGGATCAACTCACATTTCGAAATCGAAACTGTAAACATAAAGGTACATAGACCCAAATCAAAAATTCACGTCACCGTTCCTTGTTGGCACCATGTTTTAAGAGAGACTGTAGGCGCAAAGCACTGTGGGTACACATGCCGTGCTTTGTGCAAAAAGACCGCGGTCACAAATTCGACGTTTATCCCCAGAATCGGCAATTCTTTGATCGTAACGGACTGACAAAATAAAAACTTAATTTTAAACTTGAATTTTTTTATTACGCACGGAATCCAACGCTTTTATTATCACTGCTTTGGACTAAACACTGATTTTAGCGACAGCTTCTTTGTTTCACCACCCACAAGTCCGCACTGAATAGTAGCAGACGAACGTTTTCGTCCAATGCGTTTCGATCGAAATAAACATATGTTTATTTCAATTATTCAGATTTTACAAATAGTTATGAGCCACTTTCTCAAGCATTAAAAAGCTTTGACTATGTCCTGTCAGGCAGCAAAGGGAAAATTGCCTAAAGAAGAAAGATGCAAAAAAAGACAATGAAGCGGTGCCCCCGAAATGTCCACCCTTCCTTTCCAAATTTTTGGCCCGGATTTGGGTTTAAAAATTTTTTCATATTTTACTAACCCAAAACTGATTTTTGGGAGTCAAGTTTATCTTTATTATCTCTTTAATGCATACTCTTTCAGATAAAGTTGGGTTTGCCAGAGAAAACGGGAACCCGAAGAAGCATTTACAACCAAAAAAATGGATGGTCCTCCCCCGGAACCTTTTTGGCACATGCTCATATATGACATTAAGGAGAGAGATTGGTCTCCATTTTTAAGTTATCTCTAGGTTTGTCGCCCTTGGGAATACAATTAATAATCCCTTTCCCCTTTTGAGTGGTGGATAGCTCGCCATCATCAAATGCCTTATTTAAAGCTCTAACTACAAATGGTCTAAGCTGTTTCCAAAAGCACTTGAAAAATTCTCCCAAAAAAACCCATCCGTACCAGGGTTTTTTTTCATGTTTCATATTTTTCAACGCTGTTCCTGCCTCCTCTATTGTTACTTTCCCTTCTAATGATCTTGATTCCTCCTCAGATTTTTGGAATTTCCGTTCCCAAATTGTTCAATCTCACACTCTTCTAGGTCCTTGGCTTTATACAAATTACTAAAAAAATTGTTAACTTCTTTATTTATGTCAAGTGGTTTTTTTAATTTCCTCACCTTTTGCGTCAATTAGTTTTATCATTTGTTTACTAACATAGTGCCTTTTTTTCCAGGTTACAAAAGTATTTTGATGTCTTTTCTCCTTCTGCCACCCACCTTGCTTTTGACCTTGTTTTCTTTGAGTGAAAAATTTTTTTATTTTTCTCTGCAAAAAATTTCCCCTTTAAAGTTTGGTTTTCTTTCTTTTTTTTCAAAAAATTTAATATCTCTTAACAAACTTTCTTCTTTCTCTCGTGTTTTTTTCTTTTCATTGTCGCATAAGAGATTGTTCGTGTTTTTATTTTCATGAGCAAAAAATCTAGAAAAACCTTGTCAGAAATTAAAGGCCCGATTTTTAAAGCCCCGAACTTTCTTTATGTAAAATGGAGGTTTTTTTATTTTTTTTCCTATAACATTATTTATTTCATCATTTATTTCATCAATGTATTTTTTTTTCTTTCAGAGTGAGCAATTAAATTTCCAAAAGGTGTTTCGTTTCATTTCTTTTCCAAAGCAAAGCTTAAGGGTAACCATTGAATGGTCAGACCGATAACCCGGAAGAATGTCTGTATCTTCAAAACTGGAGACTAAGTAGTCAGAGAGTAGAAAATAATTAAGCCTACTTTGCTTTAAATGGTTTCGTTTTTCTCCACGTATAACGTTTGCAATCGGGGTTAGCTTCTCTTCCCAAATGTCAGTTAAACCTAGTTCTAACATAATATTTTCAACAGACTCTTTGGCTTTTGAGTTGTTTATATGTGTCTAACACTAAATTCCAGTCGCCTACTATAATTATATTATGGTTTTGGTATTCTTTAACCATTTCCGTTAGCTCTTCATAAAAGCAGGTGTATCCCAGTCCGGTCTGTAAACACTGACAAGCAAAATATCTTTATCCTTCATTGAGAAGGAAACAAGAATGAAATTTCCGTACCTATCTCGCTTTACATCGTTGATTTTGAATTCAAAATTGTTCATAAACATTACTGCTGCTCCCCTTGAATTAGAGCTGTAAGATTTCTGTAGCGTTTCTGCTTTGGTCCTTTTGAAATATGCCAGTTTAAGACCAACTGTAGTGGTCTATAAATAGATTGGAGATCACCCAAGGGGTGCAGCTGTTTATAGAATGTGTGTCATTACATTTTGTGATTGTCTTCTCTTGAATATCGGCATGCTTCAAACTTCTGTGCATGTACTGCTGTAGTTTACCATTTTCCCCATAAATCAGAACTGAGCACAACGTGATCTGTAGTTTACATATATATATATATATATATATATATATATATATATATATATATATGACTAAGTGCCAAAAGGTGTGCATGAAAAGAGGACACAGTAGGTCAGAAAAAGTATGAAACAAAGTAAAAAGAAGTAGGTTTTTAGAATGTTTACTATATTGGTAATCATAACTTCAAAGTGGAAGATAACAACTTTATTAGTTTTTGAGAAAACGAGCTTTGAAAGCTGAAAAGTGTATTATGTCAGATGTTAGGGATTGCGACACAAAAGTGCTACTGTATGGCTGGTAAATTATTATTTTTAATCCCAACCACTTTAAACAGATTAAGGATGTCCTCACAAGTATTTTCAAATAAATGTATTGCAGTCTGACTTCTTACAAAAATATTGACGTGTACTGTTTGTCGCAATACCTGACATCCGACATAATTAAAAAATTTACCTTTCTTTCTGACAACAAAAAAAAACAAAGTTTCATCCATTCTGCCATTCAGACATTCTAGCACAGGTAACAGACACACTGGAAAGTCAGTTTTGAGGAATTTGTTTCTTTTCTTGACATAGCACCAAAAAAAATACAAAAAGTGTTGAACATCAGCATTACAGCAAAGTATGTTAGTGACATAAATGTGACTTGACAGTGCAATAATTATTGAAGATTCTACATTTCTCTTCAACTACAAATGTAAAAACATATATTTAAACACAGTGCTACATTCAACTTATGATTGTTGGCTTTTAGTTTTACTGCAGAATCACAAAATGTCGAACATCAGCTTGCGTGACAGTCATAAGACTTGACAGTACAACATTAAACTTTCTCTTCGGCTAAAATATACATAATGTAGTAAAGTAGTATGTACTTCTAGATCCAGAGTACTGCATGCAACTTCTTTTTTGATAGGCATCATACAGTTGACTTGTAATTATAGCATTGTAACGCTGTTGAGCACTTCCGACGACTGCGGACTGGCTATCTCATACTTCAGTCAAAAACAACATTTAACAGAAGTCTAAAACACCATACTACTCCTACAGTATAAAAAAGAAACTGCACCTTGAATGTTCCAAGAGAAAGCACACCAAACAGCACAGCACTAAGAAAAAGAAAAACCCATAAAACAACATTGATTTTGTGTATTTCACATCTCCAGCTAGGTCAATCCAGCTGCTCACCGGGGGCAAACCCTGACCAGCACAGCCCCAGCCATCATCAATACTACTTACTTGGGGGCATGGCCACTCCGAAGGTACTGATTTTGGAAGACGTGAACAAAAAGTCTCAAGGGTGGGCGCAGCAGCCACATCCTCAGTGAGGTCATTCCAATCCTTGATTGCGTTGGGAAAAGGAGAATTTCCTGTAGTCAGTATGACACTTGACAGGAGGGCACTGGGTATAACAGGGAACGGGAATGATGGGCTCTTGTGATACTGGGATAGTCACTTGGTGTCAGGGGCTATGGAGCCATGGTGATAGCGGAACTTATAAAAGTTCACCAGTCTTGCTTTCCTGCACCTATGTTGGATATGGTCAGCCTAGTGTTGTCAGCATGTTGTTGACACTGGATATCCTGCAGCATCTCTGTGGTGTCCACCATGCTGCCTTTGCTGTACAGACTCTAGGCGGTTGATCAGGTTGATGTTGTTTGGGTGCCAGATAGAGCTTGCATATTCCAGGACTGGTGTGACAACTGCCTTGTAGGCCCTGCCTTTTACTAAAGAGGAGCCGATCTTCAGGGTTCTTCCCAGATCCCAGGGTCCTGCTTGCTTTGTTGATGTTGATGTGTCTCCCAGGTGGCATCTGAGGTCAGTGTGACACCCAAGAAGTGAGTACTGTTGACTGACTTGAGCATCTGGCCATGCAGAGCATGGTAGTGTTTCCTCTTCCTCTTGGTAGTGTTTCCTAAGTAACACTTAGGATGTCACATCTGTCCGGGTGGAAGCACATGTTCCATCTGCCTTCTCATTACCCATACAGAAATTGTTTAGATCATTTTGGAGTATTGCTTGATCTTCAGCTGTGGAGATGGGGCACTGACAGATGGTGTCATCTTCAAACAATCTCAGTCTGGAGGTAGGCTGTTGTGGCAGCTAGGTCACTGATGTATAGGACAAACAATTCTGGGCCAAGAACACTGCCTTAAAGGGCCTGTAAAGGCAGTTTCGGGCCACAAAATCACTCCAAATCATTTCAAAACAACATATAGGTCCGCACTAAGTTCGAAGAGAAGAAACAGTCTATTACTCACTTATTTAAAAAAATCGGGCCCTTTCGACTAGGTTGTAATGCGTTTATTTTGGCAAAAAGGTGGGAAAAATACGGTAAACTGAACGTTTCAAAACCAGCGCCATTTTGAATACGAGATTCCGTGAGAGCTATTTTAAGCAAAAGGTCAACTGTCGGGCAGTGACGTCACAAACAGACCAGCAACCAAACGGGGAAGTCAGGTCTGTGTGAGTGTCCAAGGGCAACCGACTTGGAAAAATGTCCAGTTCAAATAATATAAAGGGGATTTCAAAACAACATATAGGATGAAACTCCTTTTCAGTAGTTGGGCCTTTGTTTTTTCCCCCCTTGTTTTTTCATTTTTCTCGAGCCTTGTTAGGTGCGTGGCGTTTGGGTCTTTTTCGTTGTGTTTACTCTAGCTTCATACAGGCTAGCCCTCATCAGGGAGCCTACCTTTTATTGGGTGTTTTTGTTTTATTTTCCCAGTTTAGCCTTGTTTGTTTCATCAAAATGTAACGATGAAAAAGGTTTGTTCGTTCTAGTTCAATAGACTACGATTTCGTGGCCTCCCCTGGGTTAGGGTTTGTGGTTGGGCTAGTTGCCAGTCTTGCCATTCACTGTTTTTTTTTTCTTGGCTTGCCCTTTTGTTTCTCGAGTTATAGCGTTCGTTTACGATGTACGAGTGGGGGGGTAGTCTCGATGTTTAAACGAACCGCTCATTCTTTCTTTGTATGGGGTTGTTCATGAGCGTCTGTTGCCCTGGCGTGTTGTCGGCTGAATGGTTTGTATCGTGTACACGGATTACGTGTATCCAGCCTTTGTCGTTGCTCGCTGACATTTCTTGCCTCCTCTTTCTTTTCAGAAAGTGTTGTTTGTTTTTCTCTCTTTTCCTCCTCTTTTCCACATGCGTTTTTTTTTTTTTTTTTAATCTCGGGGGTTTATTGGCCTTTTTGTACCCGCTTGTTAGCTTGCCTGATTAGGGCAGCCTTTTTTGATTTCCTTTCTCTGCATTTGTTTACATCCCGATGCTTTGTCATCAGTAGTCCTGATTAGCGATTTGCTTTATCAGTCTGCAGCCTTTATTTTTTCTAGATGGAAGCCAGGTTAGTGAGGGGTTGGTTAGAGTTAGTTAGATTCATGTTAGTTGTGGTTAATTTGGCTTTCCATCTGTTTGTCGGCACAGTTATTTTTGCTCTGTGCTTTTTATGGCTGCAACAAATGTAGTCAATGTAGTCGTCCACTCATTTGTTGAGACATTAGTCTATTAGACTTGTTTTGGTGGTGTTTTTTCCACCTTATGTTTGCAGGTAGGCCACCGTTTGCGTTTTGAGGTGGTTTCAGCTGTTTTGTTTGTTTCATTTGGTGTCAGCTGTTTGCTTGCCTGATTTAAAGGGGAGCCATTTTTTCGTTTGCCGTCAGCATTTGTGGTTTGGTCTTTTTTTGCCTAGCATTGTGGTCTGTTCTTTCTTCTTCTTTTTTTGTCTTGCATTTGTTTTGCTTACACGGCCTTTTCTGCTGTAGGCATCGTGCTAGACTTACTGTCTTTTCCTTCTTTCTTTCTTAATGTCTCAGATGCTAAAGAGCAATTAGGGACAACTGCGATGTCGACAGAATGGTGCCGTGGCTTTGGCGCGGCCCCGTGAAAGTGCCGCTATTTTTCCCTAAGCCCTGTACTATTCGTTGGTGCGCAGGCCAGCCGAGTTTCTGTTTACCTTTCGGCTTTTATTTTTCTCTCGGTTGTTTTCATTGATTTTTTTTCCTCGCTTTTGTTTCAAGTTGTTTCTTAGACAAGGCAGGGCTGTTTGTTGGTAGTTCAATAGTTGTACCTCCTGTTTTTCCTTTCTTTTCTCGTGTTTACCATGTCCATTTGTTTTTTTTGTTTTCTTTCTCTCCTTTCTTCTGCATTTATTACGAGTTCATTCTTTCTGAGGGTTTGTGTGTACATTTGCCTCTTTTGTTGATGTCCCTTTCTTTTTCTGGAGTTTCTTGTGAAAAAGGTTTTCCCCTTTTTAAATTTTAATCTGCACTGGGTGGCAAGGTGTCAAAATGTATTTCAGAGTCCTTTGGTCGGTCTGGATATATTCCTTGTTGAATTGGAAGGATGGAGGTTTCATCTGAAGAGACCATTCCTCCATCTACCAAAGGGTCAACCTAGCGAAAGCCGGGCGATGCGTGACCCATACCCTTTAGTAACAAAATTCATACTGTGTGGGTGTCTACAGGGTAACCGACTTGGAACAATTTCCAGTTCAAATTCCAAGGATGAAGCTTCCTTCGACGCTATCTTTTTGGGAAGGTGTGAAAGGAAAAAAAACGACCCTTGGTCTGCAGCTCTGCGCATCCCACGGCCGCACATTCGCGTGGCATTTTCGTTGTGGACCGATTGATGGTGAAAACGGCCCATTCGCCCTTTTGCCTCAGTGGTCTGTTTGTGAGTCAAGACCTACATCACGGATCTCGCGCATAGTTCGAGATTAAAACAAACAGACGAAATTCGGCCTGATCGGCATGCATTTCTTTCGTAAACATACATACTTTCATGGCATTTACATTTTAATTTGATTTAAAGGTCATGTTATGCACTAGACTTTCATAATTGGGTCGATTTTCAACGTTCCGTTGCAAACAAAAACTGCCTTTACAAGCCCTTTAAGGCACCTCTGAGTCCCATGGGACAAAGCTCAACCTTGTACCATCAACATGACAGCTTGTTGATCTTTCAGGAAGCTCTTGATCCATGTGTTTGTTCTACCGGTGATCCCATAATGGGACAACTTGTGAAGCAAGGGCCCTTTGGGGAAGTCCAGCCCACAAGGTCTACCAGTTTCCCTGCCTGAAAGTCATGCACAGGTTCACTGATTTTAGTGATTAGGCCAAAGGGGTTGGGTTTCACATGAGCAACCACATCTGAAGCCATATTGTTCAGGAGCTATGATGGTGATGTCTTAGTGCATGATGCTAATGATGACAATATGCGAGGATCTGCACTAGTTGCAGATGACACTTGTGAAGAAAATTGGTGGGAACTTTTTTGAATGGTAGCATTCTTAAACAAGTTTTAAAAACAGGTGTGATAAGTGTGGGTTCTCCAATCTTCAGGCACAGTGCTGCTACTGAATGAGGAGTTGATGATCAAGGTCATACTTCATAGCAGGGGCAATTTTGTCCTACTCCAGTCATGTCACAGTTATTTGGGCTGAAATAAGACAAAAAAAAACCAACATGAGAAAATCATTAACAAAAATTCCCACCACAAACATAATGTATCAAAAATACAATGAATAATTCAATAAAATAAAAAGTATAAAACCTAAACTAAAACCAAACAAGCAAAAAAAAAGTCTAGGAGTATTACTAAACCATCAGTAATTGACTCTTAGGCCTTACAAAATTGGTCAAATGTAACACCAATTTTTAACCCACCAACTTATTTTTTAATTTTTAAATTATTTTTTATTTATTATGGGCCCTGACAATGATTTGCTGAAGCGCTATGCAATGTTGGGATGGCAACTGTCATATTTCACAATGTCTGCACTGTGCAACGGGAAGTTAGTTTTACACCACATGGTGATCGGACGTCCAAATTACAGCAAGAGCTCATGCTGCAATATAATTCTTCATTGCGATACTAGCACAACGTCAGCCACCACAAATCTCAACCGTTGCGTAAAAACGACACTTCGTCCTACTGCGCTCTAACCTGAACACAAAAGATCATTTAAATAACTATTAACTAGCTGATTTCATAAAATAAACGGTGAAAATTGTGATTGGACGTCAGGAATGGTCGGACGGCAGCCTCACGACAATAATTGTGACATACCTTTCGATGTTCGCAGCAGACGATTCCTTCGACGCCATTCAAATCAAATGTGACCGGAAGTGTCACGGGTGCCTTCGTGTTTGTTGAAAGTGTAAACCTATAATTTTTTTTTTTTTCGCTCACAACTTGTTAATAATCGGACGTCATATATTGCAAAAAAATTTGAGGAGCAGCAAAAATTTTTAAGGACAAAAAGGGTTTTGGTTTAAAACTTTTTAAAGCTGCCGGTGATTGACCGCGAGTCTGATGTGCATAAGTCATTCCGCTCATGTCAAGGGCAGAGTTGTTTTCAGTCTGTTGCGAAAGTTCACGTTTTGTTTCAACACAATGACGTCCCACAAATAAAGTTCAATTTTGGGGAAATTTTTTTGAGCATGGATCTTGTAAAATGATCTTTCGGAACATAACAGATTGACAAATTAACTTTTCCTTGTTTTCTTTAACCAAATGATGCCGACAGAGATGGGCTCTGTGCCACTGTCCGTTTTTTGTGGTTGAATTTCAGCAGTAAAATCACACTTTATCAGATATATTTCCCAAACCGCTTCAAAATTTCTGCAGCTGTTATTTCAACTATATCCTTGTTCATTTTCACACACATTCAACGCACACTCGTGACAATATATTTTTTTAAACATCTTTTATTCTCAGCACAACCAAGTCACCCATTGCAGACACCTTTTGGCACTTAGTCATATACTTGATTTTTTTTAAAGGCCAGCTATGGAAGTAAAAGGTTTAAAACATGCATGTTTTTTCACGTCAGGAACAATAACTACTTCGGCAAGCAGATGATGCATCCGCACCTGGATAGGCGAAATAAAAATTAAAGAGATCACTGTCATCTGAGCTTCATTTCACATTTTGTAATTATTTTTGCTTCTGAGGAACTCATTTTTTTTCTCTTGTGAACAACTGCCTCCAACCACAGGCTGTAATGAGTCTGTATTCTGTCTCTCCACGTTGGTGTATTATGTGTTAGATCCACTGATTTATTTTTTCCTTTTTCTTTTACTTTGAGTTTGATTGTATTCGGTTTGTATACTTATAATATTTATATAGACAGAAGCAGCTACGATATGAGCCTGTGACAAAACGTCGTGATCTAAGAAGCAGCTACGATATGAACCTGTGACAAAACGTGATCTAAACTAAAGTGGGACACATTGCCTCAAAATCAAACTCCCAATAAGCTATTTTCAGAAAGTGGTATGTTTCAAGCAACGATTTCCATCATCAAAAAATGGTTTTGATCCAAGTGTGTGCTGTATGGCATCAAAACTGGGGTCAGGTCAGGTGTGGATGTTTGTAACAATGGACACTGAATGTCATAATAATACAGAGAAAACCATTTGTATGCACTTTTAATGCTTCTGGTGCATTTAAGTAGCTGCTAATAATAAAATCAGAGCAGTTAGGACAAACAAATTCTGCTTTAAATGTAAGTATTATGTAATCACTGTGTCCAAATTTTGCGTTCAAAATCTAGTGCAACAAATAATCATTTAAAATGCAGAACAACTTCAGTAAAGTTTTGAAACAAGGAACACTTTATTCCATAGTATACACTGTAATGATAAATGCAAAAAAAAAAAGGGCATATTCACACATTCCAACTTGTTTAAGTGGACAAATGTAACACTATGGCAGTGGACAGTCTATGGAAACCAACATGCTATTTCACCCAGACTGAACAAACACTACACAATAGTAACAGTATTATGACAGGTGAAAAGAGTGACTTTCTGAACATGTAGATCACATTAAAACTTTAAGAAAATTTATAACCCCCCCGCCACGCCTCAAAAAAATCACACACACAAAAAACATCCTTTAAAACTAAACCTGTCCGTCAGTCACTGTCAGTGAAAAACTGCTACCTCTGAGTCTGAGTGGAATACTTTGCACTCAGAGTCAAGGAAACTTTTTTTTTCTGTTTGCAATCAAGAAACCCCTGGTTGGGGGGGAAGAACATGCTTCCTTTTTGTGTGTGTGGAGAACTGAATCCGTACATGATTTTCTGCTTGGCACACTTTTAGAACCTGCAAGTTATTGAAAGTAACAGAATTTAATACAGACTTGAATACCAGGGACAGACAGAAACGTCATCTAATGTAATTAATGTCTAATGTCATTAAAATTAAAAGGGAAAACCCTTAAAAAGGGGCCCCCAGGAACGTTAACTTTAACTTTGGAAACCCTGTATTAAATATTTCATTTATTTTTAAAAGGGGGGAAAAAAAAGATGCTACCTGTACTTTGGACTGTAACACTAACAATCCTAAAATGCCCTTACATACCAAAGGTCTTTATTTGTAATACAAGAGCAGTGAAAATGTTTATAATAAATTTAATTGTAAGAAATTCTTCACCCTTCCCCCCAAAGTCAGCCTTCATGCACAGTTAATCAATATAAAAAAATATTTAAAAAAATTAAGTGGCAAGTCAACTGTTACATTTAATGCGGAAAGGAAACAAAAATAAGACTGCAAAACAAAGGAATGGGGGGTAGCATTGTGTCCATGCTAAGTTCACCTGCTACAAAGTTTTCAGAGTGCTTGTTTAATATGCACAAGCCTCCATTCGGACGTAGAAGTTTGTAAACAACCACTTGAAATGTAAGCTGTGAGTCATTTCAGCTTTTAAATCGACCACTTAGCTAAATCAGCAATAATTACAGACATAGACGGACTGCAGACTAACGTAACAAAAGACACGGCGACCACCTGAACAATACATAACACAGACACAGTCACAGCCTTTGTCCACAATCTGAAATTGCTGCCTTCCCACCATAATACGATGAAGTAAACAAAAGCACACTACCAAAGCCATTTATATCACTTACTAGTGGCTAACAAAGCATTTGTTTGGGAAAATGCATGATGAGGACAGAAATTCGACAATTATGTGGGATGTTTGTAACATTTAGGACGTTTGTAACAAAACAAAATAACCAGACACAGAATACTCACCACCACCCCTTCGACGAGACCATTGTCAGCAACAAGCGGCCTTGTGATGTCAACAGGAAGGCCAGCGGTAGTTTTAGAAGCGGTCAACAGTAATTAGATGTTTGCGATGTTAATAAAATTTGCAAAAGGACGTACGCAACAAATGGACAGAGTTTTAGATTTTTCACTTCTGGGTAAAACAAATTAAACACGAAAATGCCCCCAGTAAAAACATTGATTGCTTTCAGTGCACAATTGATATGCAAATATGAGAAGCGAAGGTGCAGTGAATGCAGTGGTGGACAGTAGCAGACGATCTTTAAACATCGCAATTTTGGACAAAGGTTTTGTCCAGTGTATTTTCAATTGCATTTTGGGGGGGGGGGGGGGGAGGAAACGTAGCATGGCTTGCAACTCGACTGGATACTAAAGTTAGTTTATTCAGTACAAATGGTGTACAAGTTGTGAAGAATAGTTCAGCTGGTTATTTTCTGTTTTCTGCAAGTCAAAATTTTTTCCCAAAAATTTGGAAGCCCCTTATTGTCGATTTTGGGCACGGGTTTTTTTTTTTTTAATTTCCCCTTCTTGGTGACCAAAGCTGCCAATTTTTACGTTAATTATCTCCAAAGTATACGAATAAAAGCAACCCCAGTTTCATGTAACTATAGTAAGACCCAAAAAAAAATAACAGACCCAGGTTTAAACAGGAGCCCCCTTTTTTACAGGCCCATATTATAAAATACATTCACAACCACATGATTCCATGAGAAAGACGGGGGCAACCAAATGTGGGGGGAAAAGGGAAACAAGAGCCCAAAAAAAATAGGGATCTAGATAAGTAAAATACAAATCAAAAGCAAAGGTCCACACACATCATGTTTAACCGGGGAAAAGAAGATACAGAAAAAAACAACCCTTTTCTTTTGTTTTTGAAAAAATTCCCATATTCACACCATATGATTCTCTGACTAAGGTTGGGAAGTCTAGATAAGTAAATGGGGGAAGGGGTAAGAGCAAACAAACGAGATTTAGATCTAGATGATGATAAAGAAAAATTGAAACAAAACCAAAGCACCAGGGGATCATGTGAACAGGAGGAGAGGAAATTAAGATACAGAAATTTCAAGCAGTGCTTTCTGATTCTCAGTGACGAGGGAAATGGAAGAATGGCAAGGTAATACAATACAAAAACAAACATAGCATTTATCATTTCGCATATTTTGGAGGATCTTGCATATTTGTTTCTGATGACCTAGCAAAATAATTTTAAAAAACTTGTTCACCTTTCAGTGTAAATCAATGTAACTTTGTAACAAATGTTGACAAAATAAATCAGGTTGGTATTAACATCACATCATAGACCTATATGACAAGAGGTGTGAGTCCAGGTTGGCCATCAGGATATTTGAGGTTCTGTTACTCATTCAGACCCATCTGCCTACATAATTTGTAAACTTTACCTCTCACAGACCTGTTTAGTCTACGCAATTGACGTAGAAATCTACACATTTGAAGCCCAAACTACACATCTACATTACACAAACTACGCGGATGACTTCGTTTTGGCTACGCGATAGCGACAAGCGTGATTCAGTCCTCTTTTTTGATGCAGTCCTATTTTTGACATGGCCACCATGTTCAAAAGGTACATGAGCCTGCTTATGATATGCGTGCATCAAGTCTTGCAGTAGCGGCGTTGGTTTTGGCACAGACATAGGTTCTGAATGCAGCCAAAACTCACTTCAGTTGGGAGAAAATGTCCAAGTCGAAGAAGCGAGCGTATGAAACTTCCTCAGAAGAAGACTCAGTGTTAGCCTCCAAAGTCTGCTGTGATTAAAAGAAAGAAAGTTCCATCCAAGAAGTTTCTCCCAGCTTACCACAAAGCTTATCCGTGTTTGGTTCCTTTGAGGAAAGGCACCAGACTTGTTCTTTGCACCACTTGCAAATCAGACTTTTATCATGCAAGCATGGGGTCGATTTGACTGTAAGCAACCTGTTGAAAACAAGTCCTACAAGGAGTTCAAGGCGACTGGAAAGTTTTTTCCAGCTTCAAGTCTGTCTCTTTCCCTGCCCTTCTCCCTCTCTCTTGTTTTAATGCAGCAAACTGATATAGTTTTTCCACACTTGTAAACATTGGTATCACTAGTCCGTAGAGTTATCTCCCTTAAGCATTTTTTAGATCACCATTACAAAGAACGTGCGTTGTGATTGGCTACTTTGTAGGGGATCAGCCAATGAATTTTTTTGTTGCTCACATTGTGACGTCCAGAAAAATTGTACTTGGCTGTTGAGTAGGACGCTTGCGACCAGGGTTGTTTGTACATGGAGGGGAGGGGGGGGGGACTGGCAGACTGATCTCCTGACTACACATTTAGACTACCCAAACTACACTTGTGCATTTAGGGGGTAAACAGGTCTGCTCACACTTTTTTTAGGCTGTGTATTTGTATTCTCTGATTAATGCCGAGTCTCCTGACTACACACTGGGACTTTATCTCTGTCACTTTCTTATTTAGAGTTCTGATTGGTTGAATAATGCTGCCGTTGTCATTGAAGACCATATAAATTTTGGCATTTTTCTCTTTTAACTTATCTACAGAGATATTTATGCATTACCTCAAATATTGTCAGACTATATTCATTCTCTGATGAATGCTATATTGATGCCAGAATCATGACTACAGCTCTTTCCATTCTATAGTTATAACTGATCTTATGATAGACAAGAAGACAAGATCGGACATTGTGAAAATGAGACATTGTCGCAGCTTTGGCTCGCTGTAATTCCAATATTTGTGTGAGGAGCAGTACACAAAAAATCATATATATTTTTGATGAATACTGAAAAAAAATTTTTTTGCAGGGGAAATTAAATAATAATTTTATGTTGACCCATCCAAAAATGGCATTTTGTAAAATGTGTAAAACCCCCAAAATTTTGATATTTGAAATAATATTAAAAAAACCATAAATTTTGGTTTTTATTTTCCTTGTGGTTCTCTTTAATACGATATATGTATGAATTGTATTGTCTCAGTTTGAAAATTTGGCTGGACCTACCTACATGAAGTTGCGGACATATCCATGGAGATCACAATATTTATGTACTGTACAATTTTGAGCACCATGGTCCCCAAATTACTGTAGAGTGTTTGTGTTGTATTACTTGCAATAGCAGATGTCCATCTTGCTGTCAAGAACACATGTTAAAAAAAAAAAAATGCTCAGAAACTGTTGACTTCATTTTCTTGTTCTTTCACGCAGAAATTATTTACTGTGTCATAGTATTTGTCCTTTCAAAAATGCATATCTCATTCTGACATTAGTTGCTTCTCTCTCTCTTTCAGCCTCTAGGGTCCTCTTTCCTCACACAGTATGACACTTGGTCACATATATTTAAAGGAGACAACACACAGTGCTTGCTTTAAAAATACGTCTCTTTTTTTTCTTCCCTTCTCAAGATGAGCTGCAAAAAATTGAAATGGGGTGTGTCCACCTTTCAGCACTGGCTCATGTAAATAGTGCATGTTGGTACAACTTCACTGTTTGGATGCTGCAAATATGGTGACACAAAGTGTGATGAAAACACTTGAAGTTGAACATTAATTATAAGAAATACCAAATGGTAGCCAGTGTGTTAAACATGAGCAGAAGACAGGTTTACTTTAATACTGTTATCTGTTATTTTCACTTTATGCTGCTGATTTGAAACCATTTGTCATTTGTGTGTTATGTTTGCAATGGCAAGTATGAAAGTATAAACAATATTATTTGGATGTCCACCTGTGTAAGCAACTTAGCAAAAATTTATGTTGAATCCATTGTGAATGAAGCCCCAAAACCAGGCTTGCTTTTTTTTTCCCCAATTATTTTTAATGTTATACTTAGCATGACTCCGACAGTAAGCAGTTTTGCCTTTCAGTTAGAAATAATTACATCTCAAAACAATTAAACATAGAGGGTCCTCACGAAGCTGGTTTCAGCACAGTCTTATCTCACTAAAGATTTTGCAATTTGTGAGTCCCCTGCCTAAGATCCTGACATGTTTCTTGGTCTAATACATTGCTGATTTATTTTGTTTCAGATTGCAGCGATTGCTCTCATTGCAGTCGGGGCCTATGTACAGATCAAACTTGTGGATTACTATGACTTTTTTGGCAATGAGTACGAAAAAAGGGGAAAAAAAATTTCTTTTTTTTAAAAAACGGAAAAATTTAAAAAAGGGGGGTTTTTTCCCCCCAAAATTTTTTGGGGAAAACCCCGGGAAACCCAAAAAACAAAGGGAAAAAGGGGGGAAAACAAAAAAAAAACCCCCCCCCCCAAAAAAAAAAGGGGGAAAAAAGGGGAAAAAAAAAAAAAATTTTTTCCTAAAGGAAACCCCCCCCCGGGGGGGAAAAAATTTTTTAAAAAAAAAAATTTTTTTAAAAATTTTAAAAAAAAAAACCGGGAAAAAAAAAAAAAAAAACCCCCCTTTTTTTCCCCCCCAAATTTTTTTTAAAAGCGATTAAAAAAAAAAAAAATAAAAAAAAAAAAAAAAAAGGGGGGGAAAAAGGGGGGGGGTTTTTTTCCAAAATTTTGGGTTTTTTAAACCCCCTTTTTTAAAAATTTTTTAACGGTTTTTTCCCAATTTTTTTTTTTTTTTCCCCCCCCCTTTTTTTTTTTGGGGCCCCCCGGGCCTTTCTTTTTCCCTTAAGGAATTTTAAAAAAAAAAAAATTATTGCCCCGGCCTTTTTAAAAAAAAAAAAAAAAGGGGTTTGGGTTTTTAAAAAAGGGGGCCCTTTTTTAAATTTTTGGAAAAATTTTTTTTAAAAAAAATTTTTTGGGGCCGGGGGCCCTTTAAAAAAAAAAAAAAAAATTTTTTTTTTAAAAAAAAAGGGGGAAAAAAATTTTTGGGAAAGGGCCCCCCAAAAAAAATTTTTTTTTCCCCTTTTTTTTTTGGGAAATTTCAAAAATAAAAAAAACGAAAAAAAAAAAAAATTTTAAAAAAAAAGGGGTTTTTCCCCCCTGGGGGAAAAAAAAAAATTAAGTTTTTTTTTTTTTTAAAAAAAAAACCCAAAAAAAAAAAATTTTTAAAAAAAAAAAAAAAAATTTTTTTTTTTTTTCCCCTTTTAAAAAAAAAAAAATTTTTTTTTTAAAAAATTTTTTTGGGGTTTTTTTTTTTAAAAATTTTAAAAAAAAACTTTTAAAAAAGGGGCCCGGGGGTTTTTTTTTTTTTAAAGGGTTTTTTTAAAAAATTTTTTTTTGGTTTTTTTGGGAAAAAAAAGGGGGGGGGGGGGCCCCTTTTTTTTTTTTTGGGGGGGTTTTTGGCCGGGTTTTTCCTTTTTTTTTTTTTTTTTTTTTTGGGGGGGGAAAAAATTGTGGGGGGGTTTTTTTTTAAACCCCCTTTTTTTTTGGGGGGGGGGTTTTTTTTCCGGGCCCTTTTTCCTTTTTTTTAAAAAAAAGGAAAAGGTTTAAAATTTTCCGTTTTCCCTTTTTTTTGGGTTTTTTTTTAAAAAAAGGGGTTTTTTTTTTTTCCCCCCCCCTTTTTTTTTTTTTTTTTTTTTTTTTCCCCCCTTTTTTTTTCCCTTTTTTTTTTTTAAAAATGTTTTTTTTTTCCCCCCCCCAAAAAATTTTTAACCCCCCGGGGGGGAAATTTCCTTTTTTTTTTCCCCCTTTTTTTTTTTTTCCCCCTTTTTTTTAAAGGGGGAAAAATTTTTTTTTAAAATTTGGTTTTTTTTTTTAAAAAAAATTTTTTGGGGGGAAAAACCTTTTAATTAAAAAAAAAAAATTTTTTTTGGGGTTTTTTTTTCCCCAAAAAAAAAAAAATTTTTTTTTTTTTTTTGGGGGGTTTTTTTTTTGGAAAATTTTCCCCAAAAAAGGGGAAACCCTTTTCCCCCAAATTTGGGGGTTTTTTTTTTTTGGGGGTTTTTTTTTTTTTTCCCCCCCCCTTTTTTAAAACCCCCCCTTTTGGCCCCCCCCAAAAATTTTTTGGGGTTTTTTTTTAAAAAAAATTTCGGGAAAAAAACCCCAAAAAGAAGGTTTTTTTCCCCCCTTGGGGGTTTTTCCCAAGGGGTTTTTTTTGGGGGAAAAAAATTTCTTTTTCCCCCAAAAAAAGGGGGGGGGGGTTTTTTTTTTTTGGGGGGGAAAATTTTTTTCCCCCCTTTTTTGGTTTAAATTTTGGGTTTTTTTTCCCCCTTTTTTTCCCAAAAATTTTTTTTTTGGGGGGTTTTTTCTTTTTTTTTTTAAAAAAAAATTTTTGGGGGGGGGAAAATTTCCTTTTTGGTTTTTTTTTTTTTGGGGTTTTTTTGGGGAAAATTTTTTTTTTTTAAATTTAAAAACCCCCCTTTTTTGGGTTTTTTCCCCTTTTTTTTTTTTTCCCCCTTTTGGGGAAAAAAAACCCCCCTTTTTTTTTTCCCCCCCCAAAAAAACCCCAATTTTTTTTTAAAAAAAAATTTTTTTAAAAAAAAGGGCCCCTTTGGGCCCCCCCCAAAAAACCCCCCTTTTTTTTTTTTTTAAAAATTTTTGGGGGGGAAAAAAAACCCCCGGGGGGGGGAAAAAGGGGGGAATTTTAAAAATTTTTTAAAAAGGGGGGGGAAAAACCCCCCTTTTCCCCCTTTCCCCTGGGGGCCTAAACCCTTTTTTTAAAAAAAAAAATTTGGGAAAGGAAATTTTTTTTAAAAAAATTTTTTAAAAATTTTTTAAAAAAAAAAAAATTTATGCAAATTTTTAAAAAGGGGGTTTTAAATTTTTTGGGAAAAATTTTTTTTTTTCCCCCCGGCCCAAAAAAAATTTTAAAAACCCCCTTTTTTAATTTTTTTTTTAAATTTTCCCCTTTTTTTTTTTTTAATTTTTTTAA
>JABMCL010003541.1:0-46598 GCA_018857735.1 Alviniconcha marisindica | reverse complement strand
GACCCCCGTCTCGGGGGGACATCCGTCTCGGCGACATCCGTCTCGGGCCATCCGTCTCAGGGGCATCCTTCCAGTTCAGATCAAGTAAACAGAGGTCAATCATTCTTGGCTGGGCGATTCAACTAACTACAAAAGTACAGTTAATTCAAAAACATGTCATTGCAATGCCACAAGCAGTATTATTCACAATAACTTGATTAACAGACATACTCGATACAATTCACTCATCTAATGTGTATTATACGCGTAAACATGTGCTTCCTGTCACACCGCCCCTCCACACCCACACACACACACACACACACACACACACACACATGCACAAACACACATACGACGATGCTCGATAGTCCTGACCCAACCTACATACACAGCCAGAGCACCCATACATGGCAGGTCCATACACACCACTCAAAGCTAATCAGACAGTCGCAGCCACTAAAACCATAGACAATGTTGACAAAGCACACCTACCGTCTCGGCGCCAACCGTCTGCGCCATCCGTCTCGGGGACCTCCGTCTCGGGGTCATCCGTCTCGGGGTCATCCGTCTCGGGGACCTCCGTCTCGGGGACCTCCGTCTCGGGGACCTCCGTCTCAGGGACCCCCGTCTCGGGGACACCCGTCTCGGGACCTCCGTTGGGGGCTCCGTCTCAGGGACCTCCGTCTGGGGCATCCGCTGGGACCTCCTTTGGCCACCCCGGGACATGCCGGTCCTTGGGTGTTGGGGGGCCTCCGGGTCTAAGTAAAAAACGAACACCGCGGTTCCCCAAAAAATTTACAAAGTAAACCTCCCAAACCCCGAAACTTTAACAAAAACATTTTTTGAAAGAAAAAACAGATTAAAATTTTCCCATAAGGAAACGGAAAATTTTAAAACAACCAAACCACCCCCCAAAAAACCAAACACCCCAAAACCCCCCCCACACCCCACACACACACACACCACACACACACACACAACAACCTACACACAATACGACGATGCTGGATAGTCCTGCCCCAACCTAATACACAGCCAAAAAAGAGCACCATACATCCCCGTCCATACACACCACTCAAAGCTAATCGGACAGTCGCAGCCACTAAAACCATACACAATGTTACAAGCACACCTACCGTCTCGGCGCCAACCGTCTGCGCCATCCGTCTCGGGGACCTCCGTCTCGGGGCCTCCGTCTCGGGGCATCCGTCTCGGGACCTCCGTCTCGGGGACTCCGTCTCAGGGACCTTCCCCCCGTCTCGGGGACATGTCTCAGGGGGGAAGGCCGCTGGGGGACTCCGTCCAAAAAAAGGACCCCTCCGTCTCCGGGGAAACATCCGTCCCCCAAAATTGGCCTCCGTCTGGCGCCATCCGTCTGGGGGTCATCCGTCTCGGGCCCTCCGTCTGGCCATCCGTCTCGGGGCCTCCTTGAGCCAGGGGGGGGGGGGGGGGGGGGGGGGGGGGGGGGGGGGGGGGGGGGGGGGGGGGGGGGGGGGGGGGGGGGGGGGGGGGGGGGGGGGGGGGGGGGGGGGGGGGGGGGGGGGGGGGGGGGGGGGGGGGGGGGGGGGGGGGGGGGG
The DNA here is from genome assembly GCA_018857735.1 of Alviniconcha marisindica. Taxonomy (NCBI): domain Eukaryota; kingdom Metazoa; phylum Mollusca; class Gastropoda; family Provannidae; genus Alviniconcha; species Alviniconcha marisindica. The sequence continues at coordinate 45,039 of JABMCL010003541.1, read as the reverse complement.
GGGGGGGGGGGGGGGGGGGGGGAAAAAAAAAAAAAAAAAAAAAAAAAAAAAAAAAAAAAAAAAAAAAAAAAAAAAAAAAAAAAAAAAAAAAAAAAAAAAAAAAAAAAAAAAAAAAAAAAAAAAAAAAAAAAAAAAAAAAAAAAAAAAAAAAAAAAAAAAAAAAAAAAAAAAAAAAAAAAAAAAAAAAAAAAAAAAAAAAAAAAAAAAAAAAAAAAAAAAAAAAAAAAAAAAAAAAAAAAAAAAAAAAAAAAAAAAAAAGCCTAAGTTAAAACTCGTCAGTTCCTGTCATACAGATCTGCAGATCGGAGCGGCGAGACTGACACGGCCGGCTGAGAGAGACTGTTAAAGCCTTTTGCGGCCGAACTGATTAAAGACACGCCGTTCTGTCATACAGATCTGACGGATTTTCCTTTTTTACTGATACGGTCAGTCAGTCAGTCAGTCAGTCAGTCAGTCAGTAAAAGCCACATCAGTGGACTGATTTGACTGAGCAAAGTTGCGTCGGCAAGGGGCGAATATCAAGTTCTGGGTAAAAAACGCGTTTTTTGCGTACTGTTTGCGAACCCCGTTGCCTACACTTTTACTGGGCCCGGCGCGAAATACTAGTATCCAGGCTTATGCCCTTGACCGACGAATGATATAGCCTAGGTAGGCTATAGTATATCCAGGCTATGTCATACAGTCAGTCCCGGCCGACGAAGCCGCCGCCACTCAGTGAAAGTGACCACAGGGACTGACACCACTGAGTCTCAACTTGAAAATGTGAAAATATTTCCGCTACTGATTTGGTGCAGACTTTGTATTGTTTTTCAATCAATATTAATTCTGCAACACAAGCGTTTGATTGCTTTGAATTGGAACTCTTTCCGCGGGTGCAGCCCATTCAGACTGACTGAAACTGAGGTTGGGCTTTGCGGCTAGCTCTTTAGCAAAGAAGAGTAGAATAGGTTGGCTCAGTCGTGACGTCAGAAGTACGGAACGCACACGCCAGTAAACATGCCGCAATGCAAAGCATTCGGTTGTTTCAACGAGCGAAGCAAGATCAAGAAAAGTTTCTTCAACTTTCCTAGGCCAGACTGTTCCGTGCAGGCTCGAAATACATGTCAGGCGTGGCTCCTTAACCTGAAGAATGCATCACTTCCGAGGAAAATCGACGACTACGTGTGGAAGCGAGCTGATTTGGTGTGTGAGGATCATTTCGCGCCAGACAGTTTCGATCGGATCAACGGCACCTTCGCCAGCGAACTTGCGAAGTCTTTGAACTACAGACAGAAGAAGCGCTTGAAACCGGATGCAGTGCCCACTATTGTGAATACGAGTTGTGTTGACAAAACCACAGGCTTAGCTGTTCGGCGACGGCAAAGACCACTTGCAGAAGCAGCCAGCGTGTCCGCGACGGCTGTATGTCGTCGAGCTAAACGGAAGGTGCTGATCAAAGCCAAAGTAAGAAAAATTGCAGTTAGCCACACACAGTGTGTGCTTGTAGAAGGCACCTCCCTTTTTTAGTTTAGTTTTTGTTTGTTTGTTTATATTATTATAATTAAGAACAAACTCATCTCCTGCTAGAGACACAATATGTCACTTCTTCCTTATAGTTATAATAGTAGCCACAATCAGTATGTTGATTATTCTTGCACTTTGCATCCGCCAATAAACAACATCATCAATGCTATGGACTGGCACTGATATGGAGCAGAGCGCTTTGTGTGACTTGCAGGAAATACTCTGTACTCTGGGTTCTCCGGCTTTTTCCTCAAATGGACACGTCCCAGAGTATGAGTGCTGACTGCAAGACAGTTCCATTTCTGTTTGAATAAATCAGCTTTGCTGTTTGATATTTCCAGCTATGATGTGATATGATATGGTTATCGGATTTACTTAGGCTAAAATACTTAACTAGTAAAAGCCTTAATCTGGTATTCGCCAGCCAGAGCTATTCTGTCTTAACTTTCAGACACTGAGGTCACTGTGTGGGTAGGCAAACTCCGTGAAGAAATTTCTTATTTTGCCAAATCAGTCTCATCCAGCCTGCTCTTAGTCTTAAAAGCCTGCAGGGATGGGGGTTGACAACATCAGATGAAAGCTATGCTTTCATTCTGTTTCTAGATCAGATCTAACTGTATCAGTATGGTGAAATGAAGCATAGGTTGCAGCTGTTGAACTACAGACAGAAGAAGCGCTTGAAACCGGATGCAGTGCCCACTATTGTGAATACGAGTTGTGTTGACAAAACCACAGGCTTAGCTGTTCGGCGACGGCAAAGACCACTTGCAGAAGCAGCCAGCGTGTCCGCGACAGCTGTATGTCGTCGAGCTAAACGGAAGGTGCTGATCAAAGCCAAAGGAAAATTGCAGTTAGCCACACACAGTGTGTGCTTGTAGAAGGCACCTCCCTTTTTTAGTTTAGTTTTTGTTTGTTTGTTTATATTATTATAATTAAGAACAAACTCATCTCCTGCTAGAGACACAATATGTCACTTCTTCCTTATAGTTATAATAGTAGCCACAATCAGTATGTTGATTATTCTTGCACTTTGCATCCGCCAATAAACAACATCATCAATGCTATGGACTGGCACTGATATGGAGCAGAGCGCTTTGTGTGACTTGCAGGAAATACTCTGTACTCTGGGTTCTCCGGCTTTTTCCTCAAATGGACACGTCCCAGAGTATGAGTGCTGACTGCAAGACAGTTCCATTTCTGTTTGAATAAATCAGCTTTGCTGTTTGATATTTCCAGCTATGATGTGATATGATATGGTTATCAGGGTTTACTTAGGCTAAAATACTTAACTAGTAAAAGCCTTAATCTGGTATTCGCCAGCCAGAGCTATTCTGTCTTAACTTTCAGACACTGAGGTCACTGTGTGGGTAGGCAAACTCCGTGAAGAAATTTCTTATTTTGCCAAATCAGTCTCATCCAGCCTGCTCTTAGTCTTAAAAGCCTGCAGGGATGGGGGTTGACAACATCAGATGAAAGCTATGCTTTCATTCTGTTTCTAGATCAGATCTAACTGTATCAGTATGGTGAAATGAAGCATAGGTTGCAGCTGTTGAACCCCTCCCCCCCCCCCCCCCACCCAGCACTGACCTAATCATCTGTATCATTGTCTGCTTCAAACGAAGAAACGCTTGAAACGGCTGAGAAAAATATCACACTGCCAGGTATTAACTAATTAAGCAACAGAAAGAGTACCACAACATTTGGATGACACTATTGACAGAGTTTTCGTGGCACAGACACTGGAATAGTGGAAAGTCTGGTGTCTGATGGTGACCTTCATTTTGCAGCACAGACATTGACTAATAGCCTGTATTATTCAGTGTCTGTGGTTTTGCACTGTGTTGCGCCATGGTAGAGACGAGAGTGGTGAACAGAAATTTTATTTTTAAAAGAGGAAGAAGCATGACCTCAGTTACGGGTGGGGGGTTGGTGGGGGAGGGGTGTATGGGGAAGGGAGTAAACCCAGGCACATTATTAGGATGTATGGGGGAAGGGGGGTAAACCCGGGCACATTATTAGGCCTAAGTAATGTTGAGTGTGCCAGCCGATTGAGGGTTGGTACCAGAATTTTATTTTTTTATTGCCGGTACTGCATAACAACAGTCTCAACAGTTTGATTGACATTTCATCTCAGTGTCACTTTCTTGGTATAAATGCCTTACTTACCACTGTCATCTATGATACTAGCATGGATCAAGGACATCTTGATGGGCAGAAATGGCACCAACTCATACTTTGTTGATGAGCATTAGAATTGTTGACTCATTATAATTAAATGCCCTGTTCCTGAGGGAGGCTGAATCCATGCTGAATCTTCTAGCATTTCATTGTGATGTATAACACTATTTGACAGTGACCAGAGTCTCCATTTATATTCATTTCTAGACCATATGGTATTGAGCAGATAGTATATTTTTGTATCATATAATATATATATACATATATATATATATGTTATATATATATATATTATAATATATATTATATATACTTTATAGGCCTTCACTGGAGGAATTTAAAAAAAAAGGTCTTTATTTCAATGGTTGACAACTGAAGACTGGCAAAATGTCAGAGGAGGTTTAGAATTAGAATAACTAGTATTTATAAGGGGCTTTGTGTGTTTGTCACAGTTTGTAATGTCTTGGTTACATTTTCAGGTTAAACCTGTTTGTTCAGCCCCAATTGGCTTGGCTGAATCATCAGAACCTGCTGCTACATCGCAATGTGAAAAACCTGCTGCCCCTACAGCAAAGAGGTCTTCGTCTTCGTCTGGAAAGAGAAAACGGCTTCGTGAAGACAGTCCTGTTCAGAATCCTGCTGTAAGTGAACATACATTGATCATTTGATGATAATTAGAATGGATCATTCTCTTTAGCCAGTTCACATTGCTGGTGCCAGCTATAGGGTAGGCAGTTGCAATGTGACTGTCTGGCTTCAGTTCCTTGCAGGTCCAGGCCTGGCTTGTAAGATTAAAAAACTTCCCACTGTGAGACTGGAATGCATTGCTGTTGTGTGCACTAGGGACTTGAAGAAGATGTCTAGGCTCAAAGGGTTGCTAACACTGGGCTGTAGAACTCACTGTGTGTGATTATCACGATCACTGTATCAGCAGGCATTTCTGGCCTTGAATCTGCACTTTGACCCAGACTATTTTACTATATTATGTCTGTTTCAAGCTCTGCCCTGTGCTTGCAGACAAGGTCATCTGTTGCAGGTGTGTGTGTGTGTGTTTTGTTTATTTTTTTCAGTTATACTTGTAGTCTTTGTGTTCAGTTAGATTCTGAATGTGTGAATGTGTAATATGACCCAGACTGAGATCAGATTATAATTTGATCATAAATTATGTGCGCGCACGTGCAGGTGTGTGTGTGTGCATGCATGTGACTGTGAGTGTGCATGTGTGATGCAAAACATTCTTCAGTAACAAACACTGAAGTTGAATGCTGATGTCTGAAAATGTTTTTGGTAACACAGAGACCATGGACCAGCTGCAGCTCAAACTATGAAATGATGGACTCCAGTGAACAGGTGATGCTGCCCATAGTGAAGATCGAGATTGACATTGCTGAAGAACCGCCAGTCTACTGGAGAATGGAAAAGGATGAGCAATGTTAGTGCATGAGGGCCTGGTCTGTTTTTTTCACTTGCATGAAATTGTGTATGTCCTGCCAGATTTGTTTAATGATTTTTGGGAATACTCCTCTCTGAATATTGTGCTTTTGTGTGATATTACTTTATTAGTACTTGTTGACCTTCATGATTTCATGCCATTTTCAGTCAGCTTGACCTAGCTTGTATCAAGGTGACAATAGTGTGAAACAATTTAAACTGAAATGATTGTCTTATCCATTCAAGTTCAAGGTGTGTGTAATCTTTAAATTGGTCAACTGCCTGACAAATATAAATTGTATGTGAGAAGTGATCTTTAAATAAGTATACTGCCTGACAGTGACACATATAAATTGTATGTGAGAAGTGATCTTTAAACAAGTAAACTACCTCACACATATAAATTGTATACATAGCTGTCAACCCCTCTCAGGAGTAAACCTTGGTCCAGAGTTTGTGAACCTGTATTTCCCATATGCAAGCTGGGCTCTTTTGTTTTTTCGCTGGTGGCAGCGGCATTTTGACTTCCAACCGGCATGTGTGGCAGTGGCAGGAAGAAGCAACATTGTGCTAAATATGCATGTGCAACTTCAAATCTTACTTCCAACGAGATTGCTTAGCCTGTGTGCTCTAGGCCAGTCAGTGTGCATTTGGTGATGGCATGTGTTGGCTGCTCGTTCAACAGTTTTTCAGTCTTTTTGCTCAATTTAAAACATCAACAAAATCTCATGAAAATTATATTTTCCTGTATCCATTTTCCAATATGGCCATATCTCCCCAAAATAATTATTTTTAAATTTTTTATACTGGTAAACTGTATGGGTTGACAGGTATGTGTATGTGAGAAGTCATTTAGATATAACATTACTGGCATTTTAAGAAATGTTGGCTTATCACAGGATGTTCACCTTTAAGTTGTTAAAGGGGAATCAGACTGAAGATGCCTAAAAATGTAGAAAATGTGCAAATATTTAATTTTATTTCGTTCCTGTTAACAGGGTCCATGATGGGCCTTTCTTTGTTCTTATTGATTTTATTAACTTTTTCTTTTATTCACTATAATGAACATAACACAGTTATAGAACATACATGTCAATACAGCTGTTCCAACAGTGGATAACAGAAATATACAAATATACATGTACAGTTTATGCATACGTAATATACAAAAAAGTACAGACATATAGACAGCCATGCGGACAGATAGTTGGACAAAGTACTTCATAGACGGATATTTGCCTTCCATGATGCTACTTTGTATCACTATCAGTCCATTTTGAAAAAAAGAAAGAAAGAAAAAAAGGGGGCTGCAGGTGTCAGCTTAACATTGGTTGGTATTCACTTTGCATTGTGCTCACAGCTTTTCTTGCTCTTCAACAGATCCCAAGCTGGATCAGCTGGTGGACGGCAGTGTGACTTTTTCCGACCTGGGAACCAGTGACATGAAGTCTTTTGTCTTGAATGATTATGTGAGTAATGGGCAGAAGAAGACAGGGAATGCTGCAGGTCTGTAAAGTCCTTGTGCCAACAAGGGAATTTAATAATAATAATGGACATTTCTATGGTGCATGATCCCTAGCAAGATCTAGGGCACAAAGTGCCGTACAAAAAGATGCAGAAAAATGTATAAACACATACAATGGACAAAACAAAGAAGGTTTCAGGCTGTACGATTTATGTCAGAAGTAAGAAGATGTTAGTACCCTTGCTGAATCGGCTGTCAGTGGCAGCTGGCATTGTATTTTGGAAACGTCATTAACCCCTTCACTGCCCCAACTTGTAAAATTTCCGGGCTGAAAAATGCTCACATACACATCTGCGAACAGTATATTTGATGGTCCTATAACAACTCTACTTTCAGTACTGTGCGTTTTGATAGAAGTCCTTTCACTTGCTCATGCAAAGGGGAAGAAAGTCTTTAATGATTTGAAGTTTGGCATTTTTATTGATCGTTTTCTGAGTGACGATGCAACAAGCATGGCAGTGAAAGGGTTAATAGTACATTTCATTGAGAAGGGGTGATGTATATCTGAAGGCTCATGGGCTGTATCACTTGTTTTACAATCCTCAGATCTAGGAACATCAAGAAATGAGTTTAATAACCATTTTGCTCATAAAAGTCATGTCGTGATAACCACTACCAGTGGTGTTTGTTTATGCTTTAAAATATGTAATAGTTTTTCTCATTCCATAATCCATAATCAAAATTGCTGAAAACTTTTTGGGCCTGATCCACCATAACAGCATATTCAAAGCTGACTGTGCAGTACCCCAAATCTAGGAAACAATCAAGTTTTTCTGTTGATCTTACAGGCAGTTACATTAAAAAATATAACTTAGGTTAATCATGCATTGTTTATGTTCATTTGCAATGACTAAGATCACAAATGTTCATATCATGTCAGACCAAAATTTCAGGTTTGTTTGCGGCAGTTTGTGGTTGATATTTTATATATACTCTTCCCCCTAAAATTCTGCACCATCCTCAATCAGCTTCTTCATGAAGCCTTGAAGGTCAGGTGAAGTGAAAATGATCAACTCGCTGTCAGGCAGCTTCCCCATCTCCAATGGCATCAGGCAAGTCATTGAAAGCCTCTGCATTCTGCTTGTTTTAGAGCCACAGCAAAGGATCCCACGTGACCAGTCAAACATCTGCAGGATGCCAACCAGCCACTGATGGCACAGTAGTTCAACAACCATCGCCATCTGTTGTTGTCTCTGCTGCACCGTCACACGTGGACGGACCCCAGGTGTGCCAGCATGGCTCTGCTGCCTTCATTGAATCCTGCAGCTTGGAAAAGTGCTTGGCTTCGTCTCATGGGGAAGGGCTGAAAGCTGTGCGCCCAGACTCCTTCAGACGTGATGGTGACGCTGGTAGCCGTGGTGTGGAAAATGATGAACTGGTTACAGGCAGGGACTGTCAGCACATATGTGATGTATGCAGCAACACTTTCACCACGGCTAGTGACTTGGACCAACACAAGGTTGTGCACGCTGATGAGAAACCCTTCATGTGTGGTGTGTGCAGCAAGGCTTTCACCCTGGCTAGTGACTTGGACCAACACAAGGTTGTGCACATTGATGAGAAACCCTTCATGTGTGGTGTGTGCAGCAAGGCTTTCATCCTGGCTAGTGACTTGGAACAACACAAGCTTGTGCACATTGATGAGAAATCCTTCATGTGTGAAGTGTGCAGTAAGGTCTTTACCCGACAGCATGACTTGAAGAGACGCAGTTTGATCCACACTGGTCTCGCACCCTTTGCATGTAGTATGTGCAGCGTGGCATTCCTCCATGCTGTTACTTTGAAAACACACAACAATATTCACATCAAGCTTAAACCTTTTGTGTGTGATGTTTGCAGCGAGCCATTCTCTCTGGCTAGTCACTTGAAAGAACATATGATTGCCCACGCTGATGTTGCACCCTTCATGTGTGACATGTGTGGTAACACCTTTTCCCAGGTTAGTCACTTGAAGGCACACAAGATGATCCACTCTGGTGAGAAACGCTTTGTTTGCGATGTGTGCAACAAGGCTTTCACCCAGGCTGGTAGCCTGACGAGACACAAGATGATCCACTCTGGTGATAAACCCTTCACTTGTGATTGGTGCAACAAGGCGTTCACCCAGGCCAGTCACCTGAAGACCCACAGGATGATCCATTCTGGTGAAAAACCATTTGTGTGCGACGTGTGCAGCAAGGCCGTTGCCACAGCTAGTCACCTGAAGGCGCACAAGGTGCTCCACACTGGTGAGGAACCCTTTGTTTGTGACGTGTGCAAAAAGTCTTTTACCTGGTCCTCCAGCTTGAGAGCACATGAAAGGATCCATGCTGGGGGTCTCGTGAAGAGGCAAAAGAAGACTCGCAGAAGATGTAAACCCTTTGCGTGTGATGTGTGCAGCAAGGCTTTTGCTAAGGCTGTTAGCTTGACTACGCACATGAGGTTCCATCATAACAAACCCATTGATGAACGTGCAGTGTGACAGTTTGCTGAGGCAAGGGATGTATGGATAAGACTGAGAGGATGAATGATTTATGACAGTGTAAGAGTGTATATATAGATATATAGATATATATGCAGTATGACCTTTTGGCTGACACGAGTGTTGTATTGATCATCTAAGTGGAAGAACATATATCATGCAGTACGACACTTCTGAGTGTGTGTTGTGTAGATCTACGCAAGTGTAAGAGGATGTGTGCAGTATGACATTTTGCAACTCAGGCAAGCAATGTATGCTTAACCCCTTCGCTGCCCCAGCCTGTAAAATTTCCAGGGTCAAAAGTGCACACACACACACACATGCCTCCGAACAGTATATTTGATGGTCCTATAAGAAATCTACTTTCAATACTGTGCATTTTAACAGAAATCCTTTCATGTGGACATGCATAGGGGGCAAAAAAGCCTTAATGATTTCAAATTTGGGATTTTTATTGCTTGTTTTCAAAGTCACAGTGCTGCAAGCATGGCAGTGAAAGGGTTAAGAAGATGTGTGTAGCAGGACATTTTGCTATGTAGATACTAAAAAAAAAAAGCAATTGGTCTGTCAACTGTTATTTTGTTTGACCGGTTCTAAAAAATATAAAAGAAGAAGTGGCATATGCTGTGTGTGGCATGTGTATGTGGTGTGTGTGTGTGTACGTGGGATGTGGTGTGTGTGTGGCATGTGTGTTTGTACATGCTCTAGACACGGAAGGGAACTGGGCAGTGACTGGTAGAGCTCTAGAAGTAGTACAGACTGGTTTATTTGTATCTGACTGGTTACAGTGATTGTCTGACCAGTTTTCACGAATCACTTTTGCCACCTTATAGATGTCACACCGGTTTGAAAAATGTCTTGTGTGATCACTGCTGTATCAAAGTTAAAAACAATCAAAAATTGTGGTGTCATCACTGGTTAGAACATAAATGCGATTAGGTCAGCTATTTGCTCTTAATATGTATGGGCCCAGGCCCACTTTATACCCACAGATATCTGACATGGTTGTGTTTATGTTTCTTTTTGTTTTGTTTTTGTTTAACAAAGAAGGAAGTTTTATTACTCACTACAGGTAATCCTAAAGGGTATTATGACTTCCAGTATGTGTACTATCAGCAAACACAATTACACATGTGTGCATGCATGCTATGTGTACATGTATGATTGTGTATGTAGTCTTTGCTTAAACTTTGTCTTCCTGCAAGTCACAGCTCAAGACTCATCTTTTATTAACTGTCTCTTATTCCTAACACTTCAACTGTCTCCAGCCTACCTCAGTTAAGTAAATGTGTGTGTGTTTGTGTGCGTGCATGTGTGTGTTTGGGGCAATGTTTGATGATAGATTTGTGTGTTTTGTTGTTGGTTGTTTTTGACTTCAGTATCAAAAGTCTAGGGCTCATTTCAGAAAGGGTGCTTTAAGAGATGTATTGAGATGTATTGAATAAAATACTGACTGTGTGTTTGCTCTTGCATCTTGTGTGCATGTGAGTGTGTGTGCTTGTGTTTGTGCAAGCTGGCCTCTATAATGCTAACACCACATGTGTCTATGGCACACATGAATCAAAATCTCTGCACAATTTTGTTTTTGTGTATTTTCAGGGAATAATTATCATTTGATGCATCAAATACATTGCACATGCATTCACAGATTTTAGCATCACATGGCTCAGCATTTTTGAGTGGTGCCGTTAAAGGTGCATTCAAAAATATGTGCAGTGTTGGTACGACACACTGATGTCATCAAGGTCAAAATGGCTAAAGCACTGGGCCTGTATTTATTACATTTTACTATACAGTGACAAAACTTGATAACAGAAAAAGAAAGTTGAAGTTAGACTAGAAGTGCATAGCAGCATTTAAGTGCATACCAAAACAAAGGGTCCAGTCTTCTCAAAGTGCCTTGTCCAATGGGAAGAAGTGAAAAAATTAAACTTGAAGTTAGGATTTTGTTTTAAAATACCCCATTGTTGATTTTATTTTGAATGTAGATACCAGCTTGTTTCTTGATCAGTGATCAGAGGTGTGGGATTATGAACATGAAGTGTCCTAGCTTGCCTGTTGCACACTATGACACTTTCTGTGTTTGGCATGAGACCTGCGCTCATGTCACTGAAACAAATTACCAGAGGCCATGACTGGCATCAAGCCGACTGTAACAGTTTTTTTGCACATTGGATTGCATTAATTATCATTTAATAGCTTGTGATGAATTCTCATGTGTTTAATTAGATTTTTTAATTTTACATGTTACGTTGGTATGTTTCAAAGCAAATTTCCTTTTACATGACAATAAAGTATTACCACATCTTATCATAAAATCAGTATTAGCAAGACGTTCTTAAAATCCTAGAATTTTTATTTTGATCTCTTCTTTTTGTTGGATAAAAGCTTGTTTTGAAAAGCCTAGCTCCTTTCAGGGCATATATTTAGTGCATTTTCTATCCAGTCTTTGTGTCTTTACTGGTAAGAACAGGGTCTACAAATTGCTGCATTATTCTTTAGGTATTGGACTATTAGTTACAGAGCACGAAACAGATCAGTTTTGTTATAGTGTTATTCTTCAGTGCTGGTCCTAAATAGGGGGAATCAGAGGTCAAAACTGAAATAGCTTACAGCTTATCCCAGCTAGGCTTGTTGTGTTCCACATAAATCCTATTTTAAGGCACAATTAAAAGAAAAGCAGTTAGGATCCCGACTGCAAGTTAGGGTGGTTTTGAACATGTCCAAGTGGAGAGCATAACGCATGTTTCGGTGTGACATAAAAGTATCATTATGTAATATTTAAAACAAGAACCTTATTATTTCATAGAAAGGTTTTGAATAACAATCATTAGGAGTAACTAAGTGCAATTTTTAAGAGGGTTCATCCACTTGAGAGTAGAACAGCCTACCCAAAAATTGTGGCACTGAAACATGCCTGACATGGAAAGAAAAGTTTTTCCTTCACGATCAAACAAACACCATAGATCATGAACAAGTATTTATTCTTGTTAGTTTTTGATGCTGTGGACATATTCCAAAGTAATATTGGAACACTTCCTCAACTTCGGATGTTCTTTGAATTGTAACGCATGTTTTGCGTGACATTCAATAATCACTCAGGTTGGAAACTGTTAAAAGTATGTAGAAAATGTATTTTTTTCAGAGTATTTGTACACATTACATGTATGTAAGCATTTGTTTTGAGCTTGACATATTTTTTTTAGTTTGACAAGTTTTGCTTATGTAAAAAGAAAAAAAGAAAAAGAAAAAAAAGTGATGAATAGTACTAGTAATGTTTATAATAATAATAATAATAATTTATTTTATATAGCACCTCAACAACAATTATATGAGCTCTTAGCGCTGTACAGATCAACAAATGCAATAGAACACACATCAATATGTTACTTAAATTAGCCTAAAACAACAATTCTCTATCTATACATATTTCAATTCACGCATATTCAAGATTCATTTTAAAACATAGCATTTAGAATAAAAATACGAATTTAGACATTAAAACAATCTGCAAGTAATGCATTTCACACACACACACGCACGCACGCACACACACCACACACACACACACACACACACACACACACACACACACACAGATTCTCTCTCTCTCTTTCACGCACACACACACACACATCCACGTGTGCATCCACAACGGAGTATACCACTTTGAGAACACGTAGCTTATTTAAAACATTTAACAACAATCAATATCTAATCACAGATAAATAAAAGCAGCATAACTAGAACAATGTTTACAGCGTTGTTTTCAGGTTAAATGAAATAAAATATGATAAAACATAATAAATTTAAAACTAGTAATAAAACAAATATACATAATTCATTTGCTTTGCACCATATCTCGTCTCTCTAAATGAAATAAAATATGATAAAACATAACAAATTTAAAACCTGTAATAAAACAATTATACATATTCATTGTGTGCCCTTTCTCATCTTCATCTCTCTCTCTCTTGCTCTCTCTTTCTCTCTCCCCCCTCTCTGTCTCCCAATCTCTCCCCCCCCCCCCCCCACGACCCTCTGTCTCACTCTATGACAGGTGTTTCGTGAACAGATACGCCTTTAGTTGTTTTTTGAACGTGACCAGACACTGGCTCTGTCTGACGTGTACAGGGAGTGAATTCCAAGTAGCTGGACCATACACAGAAAACGATCTTTTTCCGTAAGTATTCAGAGAGAAACGCGGAACAACTAAGAGGGAAGAGTCTTTAGATCTTAGAGTTCTAGTGGGTTTGTAAGTTTGGAGAAGCTCACACAGATAGAGTTGAGGCATTGGTAGCATAGGGTAGAGACCTTGTATTCTATCCTAGCTTTAACAGGCAGCCAGTGAAGTATTTTTAAGAATGGAGTAGCGCTTTGACGTCGTGGTTTACGAAGGACGAGTCTGGCAGCACTATTCTGTATGCGTTGAAGCTTTGCAAGTTTGTGTTCAGGAAGGCCAGCCAAAAGAGAATTACAATAATCAAGATGGGATAGAATGAAGGCTGCAGCCAATGTATTTGCTATTTGCAGCATCAACAGTCAGAAAAGAACGGATCTTACTGATTCTACGAAGCTGGAAATATAAAACTTTACACAACTGATTCACCTGAATTGACTGAAACTTAACATGAAAATTTAACCAATCATCTGTTCTCATGCAAAACAATGACAACTTCAAGCAACTTTTATTCTGTAAAAAACCCAGGCCCAGCTGCGTTTGACACCGGTCTGTAGTGGCTTAGTTTTGTAAGCTGACCAGCAGGCACCCAAGGGATGTCATCAGTTGCAGGGAACGAGAAACTGTTCTGATTTTCAAGCAGGAACTTTATCTGCACTTCTCCAGATGAAGCCTTGTAGTCTAGAACCTAGATTTAACAGAGCCAACAATTGAAATCACAGCACATGTTGGTCCACAACACATCGCATTCAGAGACAGCAATCAAAGTTGGAGGAAATGGAAAAACAAGATGTAGTAAACTTGTACATATATAGTTAATAGTATGCTGCCTCAGACCCCTGTCTTTTTCATGAATGCTAATGCACCCCCCCCCCCCCCCCCCCAGGAACCAAACAAAAACAAAACAAAAAACATGAATAAGAAAAAACAAAACAAGTACAGTTCTACTCAGTATATTGATATTATTAATATTATGTTGAATTCTGTCCAGCTTAAATTAGTAAAGTTTACTAAAAAAATAAAAATAAAAATGAACAAAACAAAAAAACTAAAACTTCTGCAAGCACACCATGTCACTACTAAAACAGGACAGAAGAAACAACAATAAAAATTCCAAATAAAAACTGCAAGCACACCATGTTGCGTTAAGTTCTATCGTTTCTAGTCCGATAGAAGATGGCAAATTTAAAACAAAAGAATCTCAAAGTTACATCATCATTAATAATATAGCACAATCTCAGTTCCACACAGAAATCAAAACAAAGTAGGGAAGACTTCTTTAATGCATGTTCTGCCACACGATGATAATGTTTACATGTACAACGCACGTTTTGTGTGACAGAATCAACTTCCGTCCGGTTCCATGTCACCAGAAACGAACCGTGTTTTGACCAGTTCTTCTCTCCTTGTTCATGGACTGAAAAATAATTTGAAATGACTGCAACCATTGCTAAACATGTTTGTTTTTGATCCTACGTATGCTTACTTTTCGGTAAGTGTGGTTCCTAACCATGAAATAATGATTCGGCAAGAAACGTACGTTTCATGTGACACTGAAAACGGAGATGAGCCCGCAAGAGAGTCCATCGAACACATTGAACATTGTATTTATAAATAAAGAGTGCTACTGTATAAAATACTAGTCTGAAATTATCTAGCTTGGAATTTCGCCTACCTGCGTCATTGGTAGCTTCCAAATTGGGCGAAATCGTGTGCTAGCAGACAACGATGACAGCCTGTCAACGCATGTTTCTCCTGCGTCAGAGCGTGACACGCAGTGATAAAAGCGCCCAATCACAAACTCCGTGTTTATCACTGACGTGACATGATGTCATCAATGTATGTGTAGATGCCCATGGTACGTTTGAAAATCAAGGTTAGAAGATTTTTTTCCCTTTGTTGGCGGATTTGTTCGGCGGCAAATTTTTGTTGTTGTCATAACGGACGTTGGTAAAATCCAAGGAGACGGTCGGATTTCGGCTGTAATCGGTAGATATGGACCTCATCTAATGATTGTGATGATATTTGTGACTCAAAATAACTTTTAAAACGGTCCAGGAATTTTCGTCTGCTTTGATTTTATCCGGACGTTTCACCCGTGACGCAAAATTTTCATTGCACTTTTAATGCATTTTAGGAACTAATACGGCAACTTTGGTGTTCCGCAGATCTCGGCATCGATAGTGCTTTGTTATTTATAGCAGCAGTGTTTTCCCCGGTTCGCATTGTTGATCTTGTTAAAAGTGAACGCGTGTTTCATGACGTGACGTGTCATGAAACATGCCGCCGTTGATGCTCACTTTCAACCATCATCATTGTCAAGTTGTACACAGACATACTCAGTAGTCCTGAAATTAGCTTTCTGGTGCTTTTGCATGTTGCTGCAAATTAGATATGTCTGAATATTTTCGTCTGGTATGAATTAGCTTCCAACACAAGCAGTAGGGTATCGCCAATCCAAGTTTTTCAAAAACGGCCATTTTTGTGTGACTGACATGGGAACAGCGGTAGTTGCTAATAAAAAAATATTTTTTTCCCCCACCGCATTGCTCTCCATATCATTCTTGGGTGTATAACAAAGGGAATTTTCTCCATTTGGTGTGAAGAAGAAAAAAAGGAACTGATTTACAACAAATCTGTTGCAACGTGAGTGACTACCAATGACTGTTAGGACTGACCAGCACTGAAGCGGAAGAACCCTACTACAGATGGATTTCTGATTCGTACCAAATCGCTTCTTTCTGTACATAAATACATAAAATTGTTGCATTTTTCGATTTAAGAATATCTGAGACCCAAGAGCCCCACAATAACATGGAGATCAGAGAATTCAGAAATCAGAATCAGAATGCAACCCTTGCACAGATTTGAAGGGACATATTTGTCTTGTTGTGCAAAACTGGCAACGATAACACACACACCTGAGGAAAATGATTTTTCAGATGTAATTTTTACAAAATCCACATAACCTCTGCACATTTAGTTCTCTGTTTTTTCTTTTCTATG
The DNA here is from genome assembly GCA_018857735.1 of Alviniconcha marisindica. Lineage (NCBI taxonomy): Eukaryota > Metazoa > Mollusca > Gastropoda > Provannidae > Alviniconcha > Alviniconcha marisindica. The sequence goes on along the minus strand of JABMCL010003541.1, from coordinate 28,755 downwards.
GTTGACGTAGGGTCCATACATTTTGCCTAGGTCTGCTTGGTTTGCTGGCCTGTTTGATTACGATAGGATCACGGTATGTTCAATATTTTTGGGTAGAAAGACAGACCAGAGTACAGTCCCCATGAACTCGGGCTAGTCACTGGCCTAGTCTGAATCCGCGGATTGATACGGTCCTATGGAATGTGTGGATTTTTTTATTACAAGGAGGAAGATGAGATGGGCTTACGACATACACAGGAGCGCGTAGAACTGCCAGTAAGACGCTTATGTACTTGGGATAGGAGTCCAATTTACTAAAACTTACACACCTAAATGGGAAGGTGACCATGGACTTTAGATGCAGACCCAGAATTTGGATGTGATTCGTCGCGTTTTTCCTCTGGAAAACTGACACGATGTTTACGGTTATTGGGTGTAAACATACTAATTTATGGACATGTACGATGCTATTAAAGTAATATACTTGTTTATCGTGTTGAATAACCGTACCCGTTGTCTGAATGACTTGCCTCCCTTCTCACAAGTTCAAAATGGCCGACGCAGCAGACGATGGGTAGGTGCCGCCAGTATTTCGATGCAGTAAACAAGAAGAAGAAGAAAGCAATTGTCGGTTGAAGATGCCGAGAATTGAGTGTTTTCACGCGTAATGACCTAGTACACATCGCATGGGGTTCTAGACGCAAAACACGACGAATCACATCCAGAATCTGGGCCTCCATCGCCCTGCACCTAGTCAAAGTGCAGACTTGTTGACCAGTGTGTCATGCGGCACCTGATTGACTGCAAGAGTCGAGAGAGAGAGAGAGAGAGAGAGAGAGAGAGAGAGAGAGAGAGAGAGAGAGCTCTAACTCGAAAACTTTATTTTACAAGGATGTAATTTGTAGTCTAGGTTCAGTCAAAATACCTGTTGACTGGGCGTAAAACACCAACTTACTTACTAAGTTACTTACTTACTCAGTCAAAAACCTAACAACTAGTCCTTGCTAAGCTACTGATGAGTAAATATAAAATTACAGGCATCATTTATATATTATATATACATATATATAGGCATGAATAAGTGAGTAAAATTTTAATATTTTTTTTACATGGGAGAGAGAGGCTTGGTCGGATGGTCCCTTCCTGTCATGCCTTTGTACAAATTGTAGTCTGGGTCCCTTCAGTCAGATGAAGGTGATGATGTGTCACATGCAAGAGCCTGGCGCTGGAGAATTTTTTTTTATATTAGAAAATCCTATAATTATATAAATCATTCCAATAAATGATCCAATAAAAACATTGCACGAGAAAGGCCTGAATTTAAATTATATTTATAAGATCAGTTTCAAAACTACATTTTTAGTGAAATGGGAAACATCTTCATCTGTCTCCTTTTCCAATGTACTGAAAATTTGCTGGCACAATAGTGGTGCAGGCAATCAAATTGTTTCTTTTCTAAGTTTTCAGAATTAAAACTGTTAGTATGTAAAAGTTCTAGCAGTACTAGACTTAAAGAGTGCTGATTGGCCTATGTGTAAAACTAAAAGTACCAGCAGTTAGAGTTGTGCTTGATACTGATAGTGGTACAGTGCATAATTCAGCTGATGCTAATGTGTCTGTCAAGTGACATGCAGGTGTCAAAACTTACAGTAGAGCTCTAGTCTAAGACCAGTAAGATGGCAGTGTTCTTTTTTTAGATACCTATCACTTTATCAGCACCCTTCCTCACAGTCATACTCAGTCATAGTCACATGACACATATGGAAATGCTTTGACAAAAATTACTGAAGGTGACGGATGGTGATTTTGTCAAATATTATTTCCATGTGCCATGTGACTGACTGTCTCAAACTGTCTACCCATGGTTGATGCTTTCAGCAGATTTCCCTTGTGAACTTTTGCTCAAACTGTCAGTCTAACCACCATAGTACTAGTAGACAAAATTATGGAGAAAAAGAAGATAGTGCATTGTGCATAAACCACATACCATCTCCTGTTATTCATCCATTGTGTCAGTGTCTTGAGCTTATGTATAATATGTATTTAATTTAAACTTCGCATGTAGTCCTAGACATTTGAAACTTAACCACTTCAGTTCAGGGTTGTGAAAAAAATAATGATGTTATTAAATAATGAATATAACATTATATATTTTAAGTAATAGTTGCACATTGTATAAAATTATAAAAATATGTAATGTATGTAACTTGTGTGATACATTATGTACTTGTAACTATAAATTATAATAAGAGTTTTAAGACAGCATAATTGAGTTCATTCAGTCCTAATCAACCAGTCATATCAAATCTTTGCAGTTCTAGTATCTCCCCTACTTCAGACAGCACTGAGACAACACTAAAACAGGCCAAAGACTGGCTGCAAGATGGACTCTGCAGATGACTCGTGGGTGGTGTCCGTGGTGAAGATAGAGATTGACATTGCTGAGGAACCGCCATCAGCCTGGAGGACTGAAAGAGATGAGCAAGGTGAGAAAAGCCACTAAAGGGCCACCAAGAAGGAATGAGAGCAATGCACTTTATGCAGTGAGAAAAAAATGTTTTGTTTATTAGCAAAATATATTCCTGTGTCACGCAAATATGGTGGCTAAAAATGGGAATGGCGATACCCTACTGTTTGTGTTGGAAGCTACTTCATACTCATAGCAGATGAAAATATTCGAACATATATCTAATTTGTTTGCAAAGTTACAACATGCAAAAGCACCAGAAAGCTAATTTCAGGACTGCTGAGTACGTCTGTGTGCAATAATGATGGTTGAAACTGAGCATAACGCACGTTTCATGACGTGTCACGTCTTGAAATGTGTGTTCACTTTCAACTTTCGCAAGCTCAAATAATGTGAACCGGGGAAAACACTGCTGCTATTAACTGGAAAGCACTGTCAATGCCGAGATCTGAACACCAAAGACTGTGTTATTTCCTAAAATGCATTAAAATCACAAATATAATTTTGCATCATGGGTTAAACATCCATTATGGCTTCAACAAAAATTTGTGAAACAAATCCAATAATGTTTTTAAAAAAATCTTCTAACCACGATTTTCAAAGGTACTATGGGTATCTACACACCCATTGATGATGTTGTGTCACGTGATAAACAAGAATTTGTGATTTTGGCGCTTTTACCACTGCTCGTCACACGCTGACGAAGTGAAACATGCGTTGACCGGTTGCCATCTTCATCTGGTAAAATGCAGTTTCGTGCAATTTGGAGGCCACCTATGACACAGGTAGGTGAAATTCCAAGCAGTTATAGTTACTTGATCATTTCAGACTAGTATTTTATAGAGTAGGGTGAAATTCCAAGCAGTTATAGTTACTTGATCATTTCAGACGAGTATTTTATACTTATAGAGTAGGGTGAAATTCCAAGCAGTTATAGTTACTTGATCATTTCAGACTAGTATTTTATAGAGTAGGGTGAAATTCCAAGCAGTTATATTTACTTGATCATTTCAGACTAGTTTATAATTATAGAGTAGCACTTTCTTATTTATAAATACAATGTTCAGTGTGTTTGATGGACTCTCATGTAGGCTCTTCTCCGTTTCATCATATGAAACATGCGTTTCTTGCGGAATCACCATTTCATGGTTAGGAACCACAGTTGCTGAAAAACAGGTGTACGTAGGATCACAAACAAATATATTTATTAATGGTTGCAGTCATTTCAAATTATTTTTCAATCCATAACACAAGGAGAGAAGAATTTGTCAAAATATAATGTTCATTTCTGGCAACTTGCGAGAACTGGATCTGGATGGAACTGGAAGTTGATTTTGTCGCACACAACGTGCGTTGTCCATGTAAAGATTTACCACCATGTTGCAGAACGTGCGTTAAAGAAATCTTCCCTGATTTGTTTTGATTTCTGTGTGAAAGATAGTGCTATAGTATTAATGATGATGTAACTGATATTCTTTTGATTTAACTTTGCCATCTTCTATCAGACTAGAAATGATAGAACTTGACGTAAATAATGTACGTCACATGCGACATGGTGTGCTTGCAGATTTTTTGTTTGCATTTTGTTTTAGTTTTTTCTGTTCTGTTTTTAATAGCAACACGGTTTGTGCCTGCAGATGTTTTTTTAATGTTGTTTTTACTGTTTTTTCAGTAATCACTATATTTAGTACTTCACTAATTTAAGCCGGAAAATTTAGCATAATATACTGAGTAGAACATGTTTTCTTGTTTGTTTGTTTGTTTGTTTTGTTTTTGGTTCCCTTGGCGGGAGGGGTGGTGGAGCTTTCTTTGTTCTTTTGCTTATTAAAATTATTTAGATTGTGGAAGGATAATGGAAGAATGAAGTTGGTTTGCGCATTCCAGAATGGCCATGACCAAGACCTCTTTTGTAAAATGTATGCACAGTGTGAATTGTTTGTTTGTTTTCTAGTCAAGACTCCCATGGAAGTGTCAGACCGACTGGGAGTTTCAAGGAGACTCTTCAAAGGAGCTGATGGTGAATCAACACAACTTGTTGCTGTCCCAAACCCACCAAGCCCTCCCCCTCCCCCTGATGGCATTTCAGTTGCTGCTTGGCGCCAACGTCTTTATCGGGACAGACTGAAAAATGACCCGCAAAAGCACAAACTCCTCAAAGCTGCTGCAGCCAACAGAGCAAAAGAATACAGAAAGCGTCAGCAGCGCAGTCTGTCGCCCAGTAAGAAGGCAGAACTGCGGGTAAAGGCAAATGAGCGTCTGAGGAAATTTCGAGAGAAACAAAAGGGGAAGGGCGACACTGCACAGAAGAAAGAACCTGCCACAAGTGGGACAACAGACAGCCGTCGTGAGAAAGACCGCCTTCGCCAGCAAAAGTACAAGGCGAGGAAATTTCAAGAGAAACAAAAGCTGAAGGGCGACACTGCACAGAAGAAAGAACCCGCTGCAAGTGGGGCAGCCGACAGCCGTCGTGAGAAAGACCGCCTTCGGCAGCAAAGGTACAGGGCCAGGTTGTCGGCAAACAAGAAGGCTGCGATAAAAGAGAAAAACAGGAATAAAGCTGCTCAAGCAAAGATTGCAGTAGCATCCTCTGCACAAGACCCCCCTTCTGAAAGCCTGCAAGAAACCCCAGCGAGCTACAGGACAAGCAGCGCAAAACGGATGGCCGTTCAAAATGCAACACTGTCAGTGCCAGACTCGCCAACTAAATACGCAACAGTGTGTCAGGGTCTTCAGTCAACAAAATCTCCATGCAAAATAAGCAGCTTTGGAGATATTGGAAATTCATGTCCTGTCTCCTGACTCTGTCCGGAAACATACTGCTGCAGATCAAGCACAGGAAACAATTAAAGAAGGTATCAAAAACCTCTCCAAGTCCCAGTCAAGGGCCAAGGTGATAAGGAGGAAGAAGATCACCCTGGTAGAAACTCCGCTGGAAAAGTGCAAACAACACACAGGCCTACACTTCCAGCTGCAGCGCGACTTGAAAGTTGGCAGATTTTTTTTCTCTGAAATGTCAGGAAAATAGCGAACAAAACTGCCCTGGAACAAAGAAAAGGAAGGGTGCCCTACCAGATGAGACAAAGAAGATAACTGAAGACTTCTATAATCAAAGAGACATCACCAAGATCAACCCCACTACCAAGACAGTCAGCAAAAAGACCATGCAGCCCACCAGATACATGGAAACTACCCTAACAGATGCCTACCGACAGTTCTCTGCAGAGAATCCAAATGCAGAAGTTTCAAGTGTTTGCTGCCTTGAAGCCTGGAGTGACAAAAACGTCAAAGCACATCTGTTTGAACACTTACTAAAGACCAAAGCCATCAATGGGTTCTGTTTGAAGAAAGGCATGCCTAATAAGGTGTTGCCTTGCAAGAGTCGGCTTGCAGACATGACTGTTTGCAATGCTCCCATTGGAAGACGGCATCCAAAGTGGGAATGCCTTGATCGGGCATGTGTGGACTGTGGTCCAGAAGCTGTTCGGCAACACCTAATGCCCCTGCTGGAGCTGTATCCTGATGAGCTGGTCAAGTGCCTGAAGTGGGCCACTCAAGCAAGCATCATTACTGATAAAAGCAGAAAGGAGAAGACCATCAGCCGCAAGATGCTCCTTGAAAAAGTAGGCCCCTGGACCAGCTGTTGGAGGAACTGCAAGAGGAACTAAATACTTTTGCAGTTCATCTGTTCACTGCCCGACAGCAGCACCAAATGTACTGTGGGCTGTCACATGATCATGATGTGCCTGAACTGTGGCTTGTGACCGCAGTGGACTTTGGAGAGAACTTCACCTGCTTTTTCCAAAATGAAGCACAAGCAGGGCACTGGACCCGAAGCCTGGTGACAGTCGACCCTATTGTCACGTTCTGCCAATGCCCAGATGACGACATCATCACAAAAGATAGTTTTTTGTTCATTTCTGATGATCTGAAGCACGATTTGAATGCTATGCATCACTTCACATGTTTGGTGGTGCTGTGGTCAATGGAGCAGGGACTTGCATTCCAAAAAATGATATTTTTTTCCCGATGGTTGCACTGCCCAATATAAATCAAAGACCTGCTTTGTTGACATTTCTTTTTCTGAAACTGACACTGGCGTCATAAGCGAACATCACTTTTTTTGGGTCGTCATGGGAAGAGAGTGTGTGATGGTGAAATTGGCGTCATGAAACGCTCTGCAGCCTTGGCCATCAAGGCTGGAACCACAGTCATATCGAACTCAGCAGACCTGCACAGCTACTGTGCCAGAAAGCTAACAGCACAACACATTCACACAGCAGGCAGACTGTAGTGTTTGTGCCAGTGGGAGCAATACAGTATGACACTGACAGATAGGGACGGACCAACAGTGAAATAAAGATGGTGCCAGGCGCTCGCACTTTGCACAGTATCCGTGGATTGCTGCAGTACAAGGTCTCAACAAGGACCCTCAGCTGCTTTTGCAAGTTTTGTCAGGATCCAGCTTCAGCACCAGATGGACAACAAGCATGTCAGCATCTTGACGTCTGTGGCGAATGGTCAGCTCACAACATGCTGAAGAACCAGCCTCCCAACCACCATGGTTGTTGTGCTGTCCAGGTTGCAAAACAGCAACCTTTCAATGATGCTGATCAAGAGCCCCCCACCACTGCAGGTGCCAACCACTGTGGTCATCGTGCTGTTCAGGTTGCGGAACAACAACCTTTCAATGATGCTGATCAAGAGCCTCTAGCCCCACCACCCCAGGTGCCAACCACCATGGTTGTCGTGCTGTTCAGGTTGCGGAACAACCTTTCAATGATGCTGATCAAGAACCCCTAGCCCCCACCACCCCAGGTGCCAACCACCATGGTTGTCGTGCTGTTCAGGTTGCGGAACAACCTTTCAATGATGCTGATCAAGAACCCCTAGCCCCCACCTCCCCAGGTGCCAACCGCCGTGGTCGTCATGCTGTTCAGGTTGCGAAACAACAACCTTTCAGTGATGCTGATCAAGAGCCCCCCACCACCGCAGCTGCCGACTGCCGCAGTTGTTGTGCTGTTCAGGTTGTGGAACAACCTTTCAGTGATGGTGATCAAGAGCCCCATCCCCCCCACCCCCACTCCTAGCCCTCGTCATGATTCTGCACTTTCTGACCCTCTGCCAGCACCCTTGATCAGCTTGAGGACCCTCTGAGTCCTGCTTCGTCCATGTCATCTCGTCCTGCTCTACTTCCAGTCATCCCTGGAGCCGACACTGTTTGCAGCTCATCTCCAGAAAACAGCTCTACTGCTTCTGATCAGGAGGTAGATACATATGACCAGTATATTACGTATGTGTGTGCCTGTCTTTAATTCCCTATATTACTGTCTGCCTTGTGTTTCTGTGGATCAGTGCCTTACTAATTTTATCCTAGAATAATTGAACTGTTTTCTTATTTTGAACTGTTTTCTTATTCACTTTCCACATCAAAACTGTTGAGGGGGACACAACTGGCCACGTTTTCTGTTTGAATGACGCCATGCCTTGATATTACAGTTTCCATTCCTGGCGGCAGATGGTGCGTCCCCTGGCTCTCCAGAGATTGTCTCAGGCTCCCTTGTTTGTGACACACCAACTGAGGGAACACAGTCTGGAGACTGTGATGATGACAACAGCTCAGACGGGTAATAAGCTGAAAATCTGTACTTTATGTAAGAAATGACTTGAAAAGATATTAGGATTTATTTACTGTGTCAGCGATTGCTATATACGTGTATAACAAAATTGCTTTACAATGCCCCACCCTACCACCACCCACCACCACCCATGCATGCATTTTATAATTCAATTCAATTTAAAAAACTTTAATCATCCCACAAGGGGCAGTTTTGTTGTGGTCATGGCGGGCTCATAAAATAATAATATGTAAAGTGAAGAGAACAATACAACAAACACACCACCACCAACAAAAGAGTCTTACTTCAAGCATAGTTATAAATATAGAACAACTGTGACGTCATCGTAAAATAGTAACGAACTTAAGATCACATACTTGTTTTTGCTTCTCACAAGGTAATATAATTGAAACAATTAATTAAAGTACCACACACAGCAATTCAAACAATATCACACATACACAATAAGGTGTTACTGAACAAACAACTTTTTTCTTTTCTTCAGATTCCTACATGACAGCTGGGTGAGGACTTAGCTGGATGTGGAGGGCTGCAGTCAAACCAAGTGCTACAACGTTATGGTAACTTGTTTAGACTTTTTTTAAATAGTAAGTAAGGAAGTAAACATGGTGCTTAACATCCACAGAAACCATAAGGCTTATTAGAGAAGGGGGGAAGCAGGTATGGAGGTGGGGGAAGAGGGAGAGTATATACCTATCGCTGCACTGTCACCCCCAGAATGACTCTTGCATTAAGATGGGCAGCGATGAGAGCCATTTTAATGTTTCATAATTGTGAGGGACAAAGTCACAAGACAGTGTCCGCAGACCACAACTTTTGAAGAGAAAGGAGAGCCGAAGCAGATTCGAACCGAGGCCCCCCTGCTTACCAGCCTAACGCCTTACTGCTAGGCCAAACCGGTTGACTTTTTTTAACGTAACAATAACTGACATTACCATATTAGCATTCATGAAAAAGACTGGGGTCTGAGGCAGCATACCTATGTACTCTAGTTTACTACATCTTGTTTCTCCATTTCCTTGAACTTTGATCAATGCTGTGATGTGTTCTGGACTGGAATTCACATTGTGATTTCACTTGTTGGCTCTGTTACATGTAGGTTCTGCACTTCAAGTCTTCTACTGGAAAAGTGCAAAAAAAGTTCCTGCGGGAGAACCAGAGCAGCTTCTCATTCCCTGCAACGGATGACATTTCTTGGGTGCCGGCTGATCGGCTGACAAAGCTAACCCCACCCACAACAGACCGGCGTGGAATGCAGCTGTTTTTTTTTTGCTTGAAATTGTCATTGTTTTGTATGAGAACAAATGAGTGATTCAATTTTTGTTGTAAGTTTCAGTTAATTCATTTAAACATTACTAGTTGTCATTACTGTTGTTGTACATAATGCAAAATTTGTGAAACTTAGAACAAATGCATACATGCAGCTGTTTTTTTCCTGTCAATGAAAGCATCTTGAAGTTGTCATGGTTTTCAATGAGAAAGATGAGTGATTCAATTTTAAGTTTCAGTCGATTCATGTAAACATTACTAGTTGTCACTTCTTTTATTTTTTTTATTTTTTACATAAAGCAAAACTTGTGAAACTCAAAACAAATGCTTGTATTCCTCTATTTTTCTTGCAGAATAAAAGTTGCTTGAAGTTGTCGTTGTTTTGTATGATAACAGACGATTGATTTAGTTTTCATTTTAAGTTTCAGTCAATTCTTGTAAACATTACTAGTCGTCACTTTTTGTTGTTGACATAAAGCAAAACTTGTGAAAATCAAAACAAATACTTACATACATGTAAATTGTAATGATGTACAAATACCCTGAAGAAATAACATTTTCTGCATACTTTTAACAGTTTCTAACTTGAGTCATTATTGCATGTCATGTGAAACATGCGTCACTTACATGTCACGTGAAACATGCTTTACTATTCAGGGAACATCTGAAGTTGGGGAAGTGTTCCAGTATTACTTTGAAATATGACCACAGCATCAAAAACTTAGAAGCATAAATACTTGTTCATAATCCATGGTGTTTGTTTGATCTTGAAGGAAAAACCTTTCTTTCCCTGTGACACATATTTCGGTGTCACAGTTTTGTGGGTACACTGTTCTACTCTCAAGTGGATGAACCCTCTTAAAAACTGCATTTAGTTATTCCTAATGATTGTTATTCAAAACCTTTCTATGAAATAATAAGGTTCTTGTTCTAAATATTACATAATGATACTTTTGCGTCACACTGAAACATGCGTTACACTCTCCACTTGGTCATGTTCAAATCCACCTGGACTTGTAGCCTGGGTCCCAACTACTTTTCTTTTAATTGTGCCTTTAAACTGGATGTATGGAACACAACAAGCCTAATTGGGATAAGCTGTAAGCTATTTCAGTTTTGACCTCTGATTCCCCCTGTCTTGGACCAGCACTGAAGAAGAACCCATATATATATATATATATATGTATTGATCAGTTTCATGTTACTGAAGTTTCATATGAAAAAAAGTCCAATAATAAAAATGTGATTTTTTCCCAAGAATATTCAGGGACTATGTGAGCTCTTTTAGTCTACAGGCATCTCTAGCAAACACAATGCTGCTGATGTAGAGCTTCATGTCCTCGGATGTCGGTTGACATATTAGGGACAAACTGTGACCAATTCCTCTTCCCTCACCTCCATACCCCCTTCCCTCCCTTCTCCCCGTCCCTAATAAGCCGTACGGTTTCTGTGGACGTTAAGCACCATGTTTATTTACAAATTCCTAAGCCTGGTTCAGTGTTGCTTTACATCCACAAAACTGTAAGGCTCATTAGGACAGAAAGCCCCAGACGGCCACTTCAACTTTCACACAGCTCCTGAACTCTGAAACACACTGATGTATTATTTAGGCCCATTATTATAGCAACAATCACGGGACAAAATGGTTTGGTCTGAGTAAACTGACCATTGCAGGATATCAGCATTCTGATTTCCATGGCATAAAATGTTCAGGTGCATGAAGTAAATGTTCAGTCTGTTTTCTTGTTGATAGCTAGCTAGGCTACATTATTGAAAAGATCAAGCCTTTGGTCTGTTAATTTCACAGAAGTGTTGCATGATTATGTCCTGTAACACTGAATAGAAACTATATTAGATAACTCTGAATAGAAACACACTGAAAAGAAACTATGTTAGATAACTCTGAATAGAAACTATGTTAGAAGACAGGTGAACTTGAAACACGGTATTACTGAATTAATGTTAAGTGCAACATAGCATAAAAATACTTTTTTGTGTTTTTCCAGGGGTCTTCTTGTGATTTTTTTGCTTCCATTTTTCAGCAGTTTATTTATTATTATTTTTTATTGTATATTTTGTAATAGATATTTTTGTTTCAATTTGTTTTTTAACATGAGTTTTCATGTCTGCTTTTTTTAAATGATTTTTATGACAGGTGGCATTCTGTGTAGTCATTGAAATGGGCCATGTTATGTATAAATTGGTGAATTCACTTCAGTGAGAGCTGCATTCTTCATCTTTCTCATTTCTTTGAAAGCAGACACTTTTTCTTTGGAAGACTTATTTTAGGAAGTTGTGAAGTATGTGAGTTGTTTGCATGTTACTTTGTTAGTCAGTTAGATGCATGTATACAGTGTCTGCCAACTGTACATGATTTTTTTTTCTTGATTGTTGACAGAACCCAGACAGGGTCAACCAGTGGAAGACAACTTGACTTTCTCGGACATCAGAAGCTGTGATGTTAAGTCTTCTGACTTGAGTCATGAGGACGTTAACGGAAAAACAAAGAAGGTGAGTGAGGTATAGATTAATTTTTTTATTTTTTTAGAGGTCTGTAAATTTGTTTGAAGACAATGACATGAAACCAGAACAGTTCTAAATTTCTAATCAGGCCCGCTCAGATACAAAGTTGAAAAGATCCAAACACGTAAAAGGTTAAAAGCATGCTGTTTATTAGGACAAAACACAAAAGGTAATCCCCTTTGTCAAGCTACAAAATGACACGTAAAACAACAGTTAAACAGTAAAAAAAAAAGATTTAAAAAAAAGAGATGGAGAGCTAAGCCATTAAGCTTTTTTGTTTTTGGTTGAACTATGTTGTTTTGTGTCCAGTGCTTGGAAGAATCAAAATTCGCATTGTTTTGAAATTTTAAATGATTTTTTTCCTTTTTTTTTTTTTCATGTTGTTGTACATAATAAATAACGTTCATTTGAACCTTTTATGTGTATGGATCTTGTTTTAAAATGCTAGCAGTCATTCTCGTTCCAGATTTTTTTCTTCTTCCAGGATGAAAACCCTGCATTTGGGTACTAATTCCATAGTCTGACTTTGATGTTTTGCACCTGTCATGTTCCTTGTTAATTTTAGTCTCTGTAAGTACCTTGGCTAAACCTTCAACCTTTTGTTAATGATGTCACCCCCATGCTGCTACAGTGCAGTGCTCCGTAACTGATGATGGGGCAGCAGCCAGGAACTTGCACTGCTAGAATGTTACAGTATTGTGTGTTTTTGGTGTTTTATAAAATTGAATAGAATGGTACCAGAAATGTGTGTACCAGTGCTATACAGGGTTCAGTTTAACGGGTAATTTCCGTTTTTTAATGGATAAGATAAGCATAGGTGTACAGCTCAGCTCATGGGTACATTCACTACCTACTTACTACAAAACGACAGTTTAACTGGTAATTTCTGTTTTTTAATGGATAAGATAAGCATAGGTGTACAGCTCAGCTCATGGGTACATTCACTGCCTACTTACTACAAAACGACAAAGAGCTGCCAAATAAGCAGACAAAAGCCTGTCCCTGATAATTTTTGAATAAAGCAGTGGACAAAGGACCTGTTGCTGGCAGATATTTTTTTCCCAGTAGAATGGCATTTCCGAGGGGTACCAAGGTTTCGTATTCATCTGTCTTCATTGTTGATAATTTTGAAACAAACAGCACCCTCAGGTATATTCTGCAGATGATGAAAAACAAGTAGCAAGCTTTTGAAGAGATTGCATATTTGACTTCTTCTGTACGAAGAATGAAAAATCCCTGTTCCGCAGATAACGCGTCGTGTCTGAAAAGTTTGTCTGCTAAACTTGATCAGTATTCACATTCGTACCAAATGAAAATAAGTAGGATGCATAGCATTGTATAATCTGATTAAGTGTGTGTTTTATAGCTTTGACTTAATGTAAAAAAAAACAATAAAAAACAGACGAACAAAACAACAATAGGTGGCACTTTTTTCCTATCACTCAAGTTCGTGTCTGGATTTTTATATATGCAGAACATGTTAGTAGTTTTGCTAATGCATTTAGTCTGAGGCTGCTTTCTGACATGAAACGTCATGAATTTGATGACCCGTTTCTTGTGATGTCGTCAATTTGTGTCTTGATGTTTTTCTGGTGGACAAAGAGGAGCAGGAAATTGTAATGTCTGGTGAACAATAATAGCATTGTCAGTGGAACTGTCTTCCCAGGAGTGTTCATTTCTGGATTATTCTTGTTTACTACTTCAAAACAACAGACCAGAAGGTAAGTTGGTAATTACTAAACTCTGTTTCTTTTTTATGAATTTACTTGGTTTGTTTGATGCAATGCAAGACACGTTTGCCCACAAATCATTTTTTTCAAGCATGGATACATTGTTGAGCTTCATCAAAATTCTTCTCTTTTTTTTAATGAAAAGCTTGTCATACCAACTCGCAGTTATGTTATATAATGTTCAATGCATGTTAAATATTTCTGACATTAAGTTCAAAGTGTAATAGTATCATATAATAACAGAAACACTAACTTATTGAAAAATGGTTCCACACATAATGAAGACACCAAGGCCTTGACTCTGTTCCGAGTCCATGTTATATGAAGTACACCCCCCCCCCCCCCCCCCCAAAAAAAAGCTTTTATTTTGAGTCTTGCCTTGCTAATTGCTTATTTGTTCTGGAATTTTCTTGCATTTTGTGAAAATGTGAAGAAAAGCTGCACAGTCTGTGAAAAATTGAGTAAAACTTTTCTTGTCATGCTGATAACATGGACACACACTGTTCGCGTGTTTGTTGTATGCATTCACTTATCACTTGCATCAGGCTATTAGTATTACAAAACTTGTAGGTAACTAAGCTGTTTTAAAATTTGGTTGTACTTTCAGAATGTACATCTTTAATTATGCTCTATTGCAGCTCCATTTTCACAGGTCTATCACTGTATCAGTACATGATCGCGATTCATGCTTACCGCTATTTTGAAGGGTTTTTACCTCCTTATCTTTCTTCATCTCTCTGCATTTATGAACCATCTCACTCTCTCCGGTCTTGTAATGAAAAGCTGCTCAAAATCCCAAAGTGAAAACTCAAATCATTCGGACAGTGTGCTTACAGTTTCATGGCACCATCTCACTGGAACTCACTACCGGCCACTCTAAAAAATGCACCAACATTATCCCAGTTCAGATCTCACTAAAAACCTTCTTGCTTGCCCAGGCTTTCCAGTAGAATCTAGTACTTTGTCTGAAAAAAGGTGTGGCTGTTGAATGTAGATGGATGCACATGAATGGGGGGGGGGGGGGGGGCATCAGAGATCTAGGAAAGAGTATTATCTATTAATTTTTTGTGTATATAGTGGACAAGTGGAGATTGGTGTGTGCATGTGTGTGTGTGCATGCGTGTAACATGGTAATTGTTTGATAGGCAATAATGGTAGACTACAATATTTAAAGTTCTGTTTGTTTGAAATGTATGTTAATGTGGTTGTTGTCATAAGACGTTTGTACAGTGCAGTGAGTTTAACTCTGGTTAGAGAACAGTGCTTTATAAGAATTATTTATTATTATTAGCAGTAGTTTATTTCTTCAGTTTAGTGTGGTGTTAGTAAAGCACGTGAAGTATGAAGATAACGCTGATAACTTGGAAACAGACTGTTCGCGTCTTTGTTACACGTTACAGTATTGCTTGCATTGGACTGTTACAAAGCTTGTAGATTACAGTGCTGGGTGGATTTTATACCTTCATGCTACAAGTCCTAAATTATTCAGTTATGCTGTGGTTTAATTCTTCGGTTGATGAAGATTATATCTGTGAAGGTAACGCTGATAACTTGGACACAGACTTTTTGCGTGTCTACATGCATTACAGTTTTGCATGCATAAAATTAAAACAAAGATTCTAGATCACTGTGTTGTATTAGATAAGTTATGTTTTCATGCAGCGAGTCCTAAACTGTGCTCTAATTTACTTCTTCAGTTAATGAAGGTGTTAATTTAGCCTAAGAAAATAACGCTGATAAGTTGGACACGGACTGTTTGTGTCTGCATTATATGTGTTACATTACTGGGTGTTCATTGCACTACTTGTGAGTTAGAAAGCTGATGCTATCGTCACCAACTATATACAGGTCTATGTGCTACAAGTCAAAAATTGTGCTTACGTTGTGTTAAGTTCATGAAGGTGTTATGTTTAGCCTCTGGAGGTAACATTGATAACTTGGACACAAACTGCAAGACGTACACCACTGACTAAGAAAATGTTAGAGAAGAAAATGTTAATATCTAGGATTTGGTAAAAGGTAGTTATTTTTCTTTTGTAGTTCTAAAAGCTTTTTATTTAAAAACATTGCAGAAATGTTGTTGTGGAATGCTCTATTTTACTACAAACAGAAGCATTTTGTCACATGATCTATAGAGAGATCACTGTAAATAAGCAGCGCTAAGTGATACTGATAGTACAAGATAATTATTTTGGAAGTAGAGTGTTTGGTGTAATGAAGTGCTGATCTTAAATGCCTAATTATTAATGTAACTAATGTTGACCTAATTATTAAAATGATTTTTTAATATTTTTTATAGGCCAGGGCTATGCAGGAGGAGGGGCCTTCAAGAGAGCTTCGACCAGAAGGTGAAAAGAAAAGAGTCATTGTGGAACCTGCCCTGGTGAGGAAGGTGAAGACTAGAAACAAAATTTCTCACGACTACAGGCAGAGACTGACAAATGATCCGGAAGCATGGAAGTCTCATACTGAAGCAGAGAATGCTTGCTTCAAAGAATACTATGCCAGACGGTCTGAAGAAGCAATGCAACGAAACAGAGAAAAGCAGAGAGAAACACAGAGAGCTTATCGTGAAAGATGTAAAGCAAGACAGAAAGACCAGCCCAAAACAAGAAAGGAAACAGAAAAACAGCAGCAAAGATGGGCTGAAGAAAAGCGAATTCAGAGACAAAATATGAGCGCCCAAAAGAAGGCTGCAGTGAACAAAAAAAGAAGGGAGAAGTACGCTCAAACCAAATTACTGCCACTGATGGCATCAAGCTCCAGCTGCACACAGGACCAGCCTGCAGCATCAGATCAAGAATCTGCTCATTCAGTGGCACCCTCAGAAAGAAATTTGAAGCCGGCTGCACAACGGGTAGCTAATTCAAGATTTAGGAAGAAGCTGCTGCAGTCCCTGCCATCAGGTGCTTCAGAAAGAGCAGAAGTTTTGGCAGCAGGGATTGTGTCGCTTAGCCCAGCGACAAAAAAAGCTGTGAACACTCGTCTTGGCATTCTGAGCCCAAATGCAAAGTGCAAACTAAACTTCAGCAGCTCCATAACCTCAAGTTTTCAGGAACTTCTCGGTGGGCTCACAAAACACTGCAGTGTCAAAGGTTTGAGACTGAAAGTGAAACGAATCCTTGCCAAGGCAGTGGCAATAAAGAGCAAGGCTGCTGTTGACTTGTTTGGTGTAAGCAGAAAGCTGCCCGCCAAAGTACTGAAACACAGCAGCAATGAGCATGGGTGGGAAGACAGGAGAAAGAAGAGAAGAGATGCCATAAATTCAAGTCTCAGAAAAAAATAACAGATTTCTACAGTGAGTACAGCAGACATCTACCCGATGCCAGAAGTGTGTCGTCAAAGAATGGGGAAGTTACTTCACGGAAAGGTCTTGAATCTTCCATGAGAACACTGTATAATGAATATTGTTGTGAACATGCAATTAAAGTCAGCTTTGCAGTCTTCAAGCGCCAAATATTCTTCCTTTCACCTCACATAAGTACATTGAGTGCTTATGTGAGTCCTGTGAAAATGTTGACCTGAAACTGAAGGCGTTGAATGCAACAACTCCGCCACACCTGCAAATTGAAGACAGGTACAGTGCATCTCACCTCACCCTGTGCCCGAAGGAGAATGGTGAATACAAGACAAAATGCCTGGACAGAGAGTGCATCGACTGTGGAGTGACTAGCCTCAGTCATCACCTTCACACAGTGTTGCAGGCTGACAGAGACATGCCTGTCGTCTACTATCAGTGGCAGAGAGAAGTTGGTGGTGGGAAGACTCGACTCGTAAAGGCAACTCATAGGGAATCTTTCAGCAGTCTTGTGCAAGCGCTTGAGAAGGACTTGCTGACATTCGCAGTACATCTTTTCAATGCAAGATGGCAGGCACCAGCCTACAAAGCGGTTACAACAAACTGTCCACCACTTTTCTGCGAAGATTTTGCAGAAGAACTTTACATGCAGGCTGCAAGACACACCACAGGGATGTCACTGGAACGACACGCAGTGCGCCATCCACCCAGTTGTGGCAACATACCACTGTCCGGTTGAAGACTGCACTGCTCTTGTGACTGATTCCATCCTATATATTAGTGATGACCTTGCACATGATTATCATGATGTTCACCAGTTTGTTTCATGCCCTGTGCTTCTGCTCCAACAAGAAGGAATCCAGTTTGACTGCGTTATCCAGTTTTTGGATGGTGCTCCGACGCAGTACAAAAACCGGATCTCCTTTGTGGACTCTTCCAACACTGAGCAGGAGTTGGGAGTCAAAGCTGAACGACACTTTTATGGAAGCAGGTATGGCAAAGGCCCTCGCATTTGGGAGATTGGGGTTCTGAAGAAGAGTGTCAACAGGCTGGTTGCCGCAAGAAAGGCTGAAGTGACGTCTGCACAACAGCTGTTTGAAGTGGCCAGACACACACTCTCCATGCCCAGGGTTAATGGACACTTCCATGCCAAACGGGGATTCATCTTTGTTGGTCAGTCGACCATCGACAGAAATTGTCCACACACCACTGCGACAAAGCCAAACACTCGGAAGCCAAAGCCAAACACTTGGAAGCTTCATTGTGTTGTTGGTGTTGGACCCTACACTTTGTCTGTGCAGGAACGCTCTTGCTTCTGCCAGAGATGCAGACAAAGTGGGACCTGCCTTCATGTGGACCTCACAGGTCCAAGGAAAGTCGGCTAAAGTCTCCGTAAGAGATCCAAGCAGCCCCTTGTACTCCAGATGGCAACATGACAGCCCCAGCCCCTCCTGACATCGACATGACAGCCCCACCTCATGACACTGACACAGCAGCCCCCCCTCATGACATCAGTGTGGCAGCCCCACCTCATGACACCAACATGGCAGCCCCACCTCATGACACCAACATGGCAGCCCCACCTTATGACACCAACATGGCAGCCCCACCTCGTGATACCGATGCGGCAGCCCCACCTCATGACACCAACATGGCAGCCCCACCTCATGATACTGATGCGGCAGCCCCACCTCATGATACCGATGCGGCAGCCCCACCTCATGACACCAACATGGCAGCCCCACCTCATGACACCAACATGGCAACCCCACCTCATGACACCAACATGGCAGCCCCACCTCATGATACCGATGCGGCAGCCCCACCTCATGACACCAACATGGCAGCCCCACCTCATGATACTGATGTGGCAGCCCCACCTGACACTGCCGTGGCTGCCCCACCTGACACTGATGCGGCAGCCCCACCCGACACTGACGTGGCTGCCCCACCTGACACAGATGCAGCAGCCCCATCCCCTCATGATGATGACACAGGAACCCCATCCCCTGTAGATGACGATGAGGCAGATGCATTCCCAGCTCAGGTGGCCTGATCCGGCTTTTCATCAGATGCAGAATTTGTAAGTATCTTGTAGGATATTGTTCCCAATATTACATGACTGAAAAGAATACAGTGCGCTTTGTTATTGAAAAATAGTGATTCTAGCCTGAGAGTATTATGTGCACTTATATCTTGGTTAATAGAACTGTGTACATGTATATAATACATACATGTGTGTGTCCTTTGATTTATCTCTTGGTTTTGAGAGCATTGTGACTGTCAAGATTAATTCAGTGTTACAGTGTACTGTGGTTTAAGGAAATATTCATGCTGCTAACCACACTCCCAAAATCCTCAGATTTTTTTTTTGACTGTCTGCGGGACTTACTGTTGATTTGTCTTCTTCTTTTCCCCAGAGTCCATGGCACCTTTGTGAGAGTAATCGTCCTCCCAGCAAATGGCCTACGCAAGGACGGCAAAATTTTCACGGCAGCCATCAACTTGATCAAGAGGGTCCTTGATGAGGGAAAACTACACGTCAGCTTCCTCTGTCTTAGTTCACAGGGCCATTATTATTATCCCAATGTCGAGGATGAATCAGTTGGACTATTCGATGAAGTTCTGAAAATCATGCCAGAGCCCAAGTTTGATCGACGTGGACATTTGTTCTTTACTTAGGCGGTGTGCAGTGCCTCCATTATGTCTCTGTTATATGTGTAAATTTTAAAAGTTGACTTTAGTTTTAAGCCCACAGTTTTGCTCATTTTTATCATCAAGATATATTAACTGTGTCAGATTGCTGCAAAGCACTTTTCTTTTCTGTGAATACAGCTGTTTAACTGATGTGGGCATTTGTTCTTTAATTACATGATGTGCAGTGCCAGTCAGTTCTCAGGCACTGTAAACTTTTCAAACCAGTGCACTTATATCAGTGCCTGGTTAAAATATATGACTGGAGTTACAAAATGTAATAACTGTGTGACACTCATGCTCAAAGATTCAGTAGAATATGCCTTTAAGCACAGTTTTGCGTTTTTTACCACTTTTTTTTCACCATATATCATTTTAGTGTCTCCGTTATAGTGGTGGTGGTGAAGTGATGCTTTATGTCCTCAGATGTCAGTTGACATATTAGGGACAAGTTGTGACCAATGCCGAAGCACGGTGCAATAAATCTTTACGTCCACGGAAACCAGAAGGCTCGTTAGGACGGACAGTCCAGGACGTCCACCTCGACTCTCACACAGCTCCTGAACCATGTCAAGTCTCCGTTATATGCACAACACAAATTTAAGAAGTTGAATTTAGTTTTAAGCCCCCAGTTTCTCTTAGAGGTTTGATTACTGTCAGAAAATTTTACTGTGTCCAGTTTCTGCAAAGCACTTCTCATTTCTAAGTGTACAAAAGTTTGGTGAAAATAAAAACTGCAAAGCTGACTAGTTACGCATATAATGGTGTCTGCTTATTGCTGATCTAGCTGAGGCGTTGTTTTTGTGAGAGAGAAAAAAATGCCGAGATTTACATTATATTAAAACAAGTGCTGATTTAAAAC
Organism: Alviniconcha marisindica; assembly: GCA_018857735.1. Classification (NCBI taxonomy): domain Eukaryota; kingdom Metazoa; phylum Mollusca; class Gastropoda; family Provannidae; genus Alviniconcha; species Alviniconcha marisindica. Next base: position 8,297 of record JABMCL010003541.1, on the reverse strand, counting down.
TGTCCTTGTGTGATTTTGTGTGAACATGGTTTTGTTTTCATTTGTTTTTTAAAAGAAAAGACCATGTTATATGCGGCACAGTTACATATCTGGAATTAGCTTCTCAAAGTTAAGATATCACTCAGACAGGTCTGCCAACCTTGGATGAGATAATTCAAGGTCCAGCAATTACACCCAGAGACAAAACATGAACTGTTTTCCCAGTTCTGTTTTATGGTACTCGTGTAACACTTTCTGTACCCATGATCTGAGCTTTACACATGTATGTATATATACTGGAAACAAAACCAGCATTCGGTCAGATATACCAGCTGTTATTTTGTTTGACTGGTTTAAAAAAAAAAAGTGGCACAGAGTGAATATGACGTGCATGTGTGTGTGTTTGTGTGTGTTTGCGAGTTAGAGTGTGTGTGTGTGTGTGTGTTTTAGGTGGGGAAAGGAGCTGGGTTTTTCATTAGTACAGCTCTGGTAGTAGTATGGATGGCCAGGTATTTGACCGGTTACAGTGATTATCTGACCAGTTTCGGTTTCTGTGAACCACTTTCGCCACCTTATGCTAGTTACAGATGTCACACCAGTTTGAAGATGTCTAGTGCCATCGCTGGTTATAGCTTTGTGCGAAGCGTGCACAGGTGAAGACATGACAGTCAAGTGTCTGCAGGTATGTCAGCAATGAGTTAAAGACAGGCAATGTCTGTTGATCTGCAGGCTTTCTGTGTCTTGCTGGAGAGGCGTAAGATGGTGTAGGTCGTCTTCTTTGAACTGATGATCAGCTCTTTCGTTGCCCAGCTGCTGATTTTTTTCAGTGCTGCATGTATCAGAGGATTACATGGACATGAGTGGATAGGACTCAACAACATTTTTATGTGTGCTTAGCTGCATCCCCTGTGATTGTGAATTTTGTTTTAAACTCTTGTTGTTCCAGGCACATGTCAGATCATCTTTTGTGGCTTCCACAAGTTCTGCAAGATGTGAATCAGCTACAGACAGCAGAGGGATCCGGCAGCCATCGCCACCTGCAACAACCTCTGCAGCAACATCCCTGGACGGATCCAGTGACACAAAAGTCCAACCTCCATTGCCTTATGCTGTTGTTTCTGCTGCATCATTGCCGCCAGTCACCCATCCTGGTCAGCAACAACCGTCACCATCTCCTGTCACGTCTGTTACATCGTCGTCCGTGGACAGACCCCATGTGTGCCAGCACTGCTCCTCTGCCTTCATTCATTTCTACAGCTTGGAGAAGCACTTGGCGTCATCTCATGGGGAAAGGCTGCCAGCTGTGCGCCCAGTCTCCTTCAGACGTGGTGGTAATGCTGGTAGCTGTGGTGTGGAAAATGATGAACCGGATACAGGTACAGGCAGGGACTGTCGGCATGTGTGCGGCGTGTGCAGTAAGGTCTTTGCCCGGCCCTACGACCTGAAGAGACACAGTAGGATCCACGCTGGTCTTGCGCCCCTTGCATGCGATGTGTGCGGTGAGGCTTTCACCGTGGCTGGTGACTTGAAACGACACATGGCTGTCCACACTGGTGAGAACACGTGTGATGTGTGCAACAAAGTCTTTACCCGACGGTACGACTTGAAGAGACACAGTTTGATCCACACTGGCCTTACACCCTTTGTGTGTGGTGTGTGCGGTAAGATCTTTGCCAGGTCCTCAGACTTGGAGCGGCACAGCAGGAGGCACACTGGTCACAGACCCTTCATCTGCGATGTGTGCAGCAAGGCTTTCTTCCACGCTGATGCCTTGAAAAGACACAAGATTATTCACGTCAGGCGTAAGCCCTTTGGGTGCGATGTGTGTGGTGAGGCCTTTAGCCTGGCTAATCAGTTGAAGCAACACATGATTGTCCACACTGGAGTTGCACCTTACATGTGTGATGTCTGCAGCAAATCCTTTTCCCAGGCAAGGATTCTGAAGGCGCACAAGATGATCCACTCCGGTGAGAAACGCTTTGTTTGCGACGTGTGCAACAAGGCTTTCACCCAGGCTGGTAGCCTGACGAGACACAAGATGATCCACTCTGGTGATAAACCCTTCACTTGCGATTGGTGCAACAAGGCTTTCACCCAGGCTAGTCACTTGAAGGCCCACAGGATGATCCATTCTGGTGAGAAACCCTTTGTGTGCGATGTGTGCAGTAAGGGCTTTGCCAAGGCTGGTCACCTGAAGGCGCACAAGGTGCTCCACACTGGCGAGAAACCCTTTGTTTGTGGAGTGTGCAATAAGGCTTTGACCTGGGCCTCCAGCTTGAGAAAGCACAAAAGGATCCACGCGGCGGGTCTCATGAAGAGGCAGAGAAAGGCGTTCAAAAGGTGCAAACCCTCTTCGTGTGAGGTATGCGACACGGTGTTTGCCGAGGATGGTAGCTTCAGCACACACAAGAGGATCCATACTGATCCTAGCAAACCTGGTGATGCGTGACATCACACTGAAGCGAGTGATGCGTAGGTGTGTCGGAGGATGTACGCATGCACTATGCAGTGCAACATTTTGTTGAAGCAAGTGGTAAGACATGTAAAATGGCTGAAATGGTGAAAGGTTTTATGCAGCATGACATTTTTCTGAGGCCAGTGATGCAGAGATCTTTATTAGAGGAGGATGTATGCAGTATCTGACATCTTGCTGTGAGTGAGTGATGTGTTATATCTATGGATACACATCAGATGCAAAGGATGATGTATGCATGTACTATGTGTGCCTTTTCGCAAGTTTGAGGGACATCCCCAATTATACTTAGCATATTGTTATTATTAAATGTGGTGATGTTTTAGTTTATTGTTGTTTTTGTCTGGTTTGTTATATTTGTTTTTTTAAATTATTTTTTATTGTCACACCTCAACACATAACAATAATGTATACGTTTATTTGCTATTTCTCCAATTGGATAACATTATCCATGACACTGCTACTGTACTACAGCTTGTTGAAGGTAAAAACAAGGAATCACACATAAAAAAAAAAATGTTTTGTATACATGTACTTATATATAATGCATGACTTAGGGTATTATGATTGTGTGCATGTCTAGCTGTAAACATGTACAACCATATATGTATGTTAATGCATGTATAATCTGTGTACATAACTATGAATATAATGTATGTTGTACATGTACTGAATACAGAATACTGAATATGTGTGTGTGTTGTGTATATATGTGTGTTTGTGTGTGTGTGTGTTGTGTGAGTGTGTGTTGTGTGCGTGTGTGTGCGTGCCTGCTGACAGCTGTGCCATTGTAAGCTAAGGTTGCATACAACTTTTACAAATATGATACACATGGCTTTAAATCTTTGCATAATTTTGTTTATGCCTCAGTATTTAGAGAATGAAGTGCTTTGATTTGATACATTGGATGTATTTTAATGCACATGCTCGCAGATTTCAACACAGAGCAAACGAGGCTGCATTAAGGCACATGCAGATTTCAACACAGAGCAAACGAGGCTGAATTAAGGCACATGCAGATTTCAACACAGAGCAAACGAGGCTGCATTAAGGCACATGCAGATTTCAACACAGAGCAAACTGAGGCTGCAGTAGGGCACATGCTCGCAGATTTCAACACAGAGCGAACAAGGCTGCATTAAGGCACATGCAGATTTCAACATGGAGCAAACGAGGCTGCATCTTGTGTGGTGCCATTGAAGATGCATTTGAAAATATAGGTGTGGAGGTGGTGGTAAACACTGATGTGATCAAGGTCAAAATGGTGAAACTGGTAGTGGTAGTGTGTGTATGTGTGTGCGTGCGTGTGTGTGTGTATATGTGCATGTGTTTTAACTTTTTAATTTTGTACATTGATGAAATTCAGTTTAATAATTACCACAGTATCAAAATTCCAGTTAGAATGGATGTAACACTAACAGCAGTCTGCCGAAGTGCACACACACAAATTAAAAGAACTAGCCCTCTCAAAAGGTCTTTTGTTTTGTCCAGTAGGCAGAAAAGATGGTAAAAAGATAAATTACAAAAAAGGATACCATGGTCTCACACTTGATTTTGGTTTTCATTAAAAAACCAGAGTAATGACCGACAATCATCTCACAAACTTGTACATACACACACACATATAATATATATATGTTTGTCAAGTCAATATACTTTAATCATCCCTCACAGGGCAATTCAGCTAACTACTAAGGCTCATTAATTAAAAATTATGTGAAAAGAAGAACAGAGCAACATCAAAAGCATTGAAACTGATAATAATAAGCACATGCTGGATTTAAAAAATCTGTAAAACAAATTACCACAGCAGAAAGCGCATCCCTCTAGCCCTTCTCCCCGGACATCCACACACATACACACCCACACTCCTCACCCATCCTACACACACACACACACACACACACCACTACTATCCTCAACCAGAGACACTTGCACATTGCTGGATCCGTACAAACCACTCAAACCTAATCAGACGGGCTACCTGGTAAAACTACACAATGATTAAGACAGTTCAGAGGGCTATCATGCCCTGTTGAGGAGTCAGACTGCGGTGGGAACAAAAGAGTTTCCTCTTCTGTTGGTTTTGTGTGCCAGTGATATGAATTATCTGTATCTCTATCTGTCTATTTATAAGTGTGCCAGTGATCTGAACTACCTGTATCTGTACTTATAAGTGTGTGCCAGTGATCTGGACTATCCGTATCTGTCTATTTATAAGTGTGCGCCAGTGATCTGAACTATCTGTATCTGTCTAAGTGTGTGCCAGTGATCTGAACTATCTGTATCTATTTATAAGTGTGTGCCAGTGATTTGAAATATCTCTATCTGTCTATTTATAAGTCCGCATTATCAGCCTGCGACACTTTCCCGTGGATGCCACCAACAGAGCAATAGACCATAATTATGTACACAGCATCAAATTATACATATATACATGTATCTAGAGTAAATCTGTACATGATTGTTGGTGTTGGGTGTGGCCTGGGTAGATTGAAGGGTGGCATTCAGCGTGATCTGGATAGATTGAAAGGTGGCGGTGGGTGTGGCCTGGGTGGATTGAAAGATGGCGTTGGGTGAGGCCTGGGTGGATTGAAAGGTGGCAGCGAGTGTGGCCTGGATGGATTGAAAGATGGCGGTGGGCGTGGCCTGGGTGGATTGAAAGATGGCGGTGGGTGTGGCCTGGGTGGATTGAAAGGTGGCGTCCAGTTGAGTGTGGCCTGGGTGGATTGAAAGGTGGCGGTGGGTGTGGCCTGGGTGGATTGAAAGGTGGCATTATGTGTGGCCTGGGTGGATTGAAAGATGGCAGTGGGTGTGGCCTGGGTGGATTGAAAGGTGGCGTCCAGTTGAGTGTGGCCTGGGTGGATTGAAAGGTGGCGGTGGGTGTGGCCTGGGTGGATTGAAAGGTGGCATTATGTGTGGCCTGGGTGGATTGAAGTGTGCCATTCAGTGTGATCTGGATGGATTGAAAGGTGGCATTTGATGTGGCCTGGGTAGATTGAAGTGTGCCATTCAGTGTGATCTGGATGGATTGAAAGGTGGCATTTGATGTGGCCTGGGTAGACTGAAGTGTGCCATTCAGTGTGATCTGGATGGATTGAAAGGTGGCATTTGATGTGGCCTGGGTAGATTGAAGTGTGCCATTCAGTGTGATCTGGATGGATTGAAAGGTGGCATTTGATGTGGCCTGGGTAGATTGAAGTGTGCCATTCAGTGTGATCTGGATGGATTGAAAGGTGGCATTTGATGTGGCCTGGGTAGATTGAAGTGTGCCATTCAGTGTGATCTGGATGGATTGAAAGGTGGCATTTGATGTGGCCTGGGTAGATTGAAGTGTGCCATTCAGTGTGATCTGGATGGATTGAAAGGTGGCATTTGATGTGGCCTGGGTAGATTGAAGTGTGCCATTCAGCGTGATCTGGATGGATTGAAAGGTGGTGTTGGGGGTGGCCTGGGTGGCTTGATGGGTGGCGTTGGGCAGCGTGGCCTTGGTGGATCTAAGGGTGATGTTCAGCATAGTCTGAGTGGATTGATCGGTGACGTTGGGAGTGGATTGGGTGGATTGACGAACGGTGTTGGGCCTGGACTGACTGAAGGGTGGCACTCACAGTCGCTTTGGTGGAATGGTGGGTGGTTTTCTGGGTGGAATGGTGGGTGGTTGCAGGTAGTCATCATGAGGTTCTATAAATAAACAAAGAAAAGAAAAATCAAAATAAAACACATGATTTAGTTTGGCTTAGGGTAAGTCATTAGGCTGGTAAGCAGAAGGACCTAGGTTTGATTCTGTTTCGGCTCTGCATTCTCTTCAAAAGTTGTGATTTGTGGACAGACTTGTGACTTTGTCCCTCACAATTAATGAGAAATTGCTAAGTGGGTTGTATCGTGTACACGGATTACGTGTATCCAGCCTTTGTCACGTTAGTCGCTGACATTTCCTGCCTCCTCTTTCTTTTCAGAAAGTGTTAGTTTGTTGTTGTTGTTGTTTTGCTTTCTCTCTCTTCTCTTCCACCATACGTCGTTCTTTTTTTAAATCTTTGGCTTATTGGCCAATTTGTACCTGTGTTAACTTGCCTGATTAGGGCAGCCATTTTGCATTTCTCTTTTCGTCTGCATTTGTTTACATCCTGATGCTGTGTCATCAGTAGTCCTGATTAGCGATTTGCTTTATCAGTCTGCAGCCATTGTGTTTCTAGATGGAGGCGGGTTAGTGAGGGGTTAGTTAAGGTTAGTTATGGTTAGTTTGGCATTCCATCTGTTTGTCGTTGGCACAGTTATTTTTGCTTCTGTGCTCTTCTGTCAAGTCAAGTCAAGAAATTCTTTATTCCTTCAACGGAAAATGTGGGTGCCACACATAAAGAACAAAGACAGTGTACATATGTAAAAGATTAACACTTAAAAAGTACACAACAACATGTAGTATCACACACATCACAATATATAATAAACACAAGCATAACCACCACTATTCTCATGACACCTTGTCACTTGAACTCTCCCAGTCGATGCCAAAATCGATATCCGCAGCTGGCTCGTACTGGTATGGCCTTATTCCAGTTGCCATTTCCAACTTTTTTTTGCAAATTTATCCGGAGTTTTGTGCACTGAAACTGTAGAACTAGAAACAACAATGCCAACAGCAGTCAAGTCTTATCGTGATGACACGATTAGCCTTTGACTTTACGGCTCCAAGTAAACTTCGGCCAAAACAAGCCCGATCCCGCGGCTACAGTGGTTATTTCCCTTGCCCATTCTGCCGTGACATACTGGTCTTGTTTTGCGATTCATGAGCATTTAAGACACTTGAAAAATATGAAATTATTACTGAGGCATGGGATATATACAGGTCTGTATTTACTGTGTGAAAATATTTAGTCAGTGGAATATACCAAAGATGACATCTGAAGCTAGAATCAGTGTTTAGGGGCCCTTTAATCAGTAACAGGATTTTATTGTCCTGCTGTCAACAACAAATGAAATCAGACAGACAGACATGTAGACAACTGTAAGAGAAGACAAACCTGATTCCAGATTGGCATAAACGGAGGAACTGCTGTCATTGCAGTGGAAACCAGACAGACATATATACAACTGAAAGAGAAGACAAACCTGATTCTAGGTTGGCACAGACTGAGGAGTTGCCGTTATTGTCGTGGCCACCATTCTTGTCTGCTGCGTTGGAGTAGACATGATCAGGATCAGCGTTTTCATCGAAGGCCTGGTTGGTAAAAACAGCTTGTTTGCAGGGGGCACCAAGAGCAGTGTACGGGCTTTCCTCGGGGTGTTTCTTTTTCTTCTCCAGTTTGCAGTACAGGGTGTCTCCTGAAAGCACCAGGATATTGAGCAATCACACTAAAGCAAGACCAGATGTGTATGGACGTACGTACGTACACACACACACACACACTCTCTCTCTCCCTCTCTTTCTCTGTCTCTTTCCGATACTAGTCATATGAACTGATCAGATGTTCTGCTGCTTCATTTGTTCATAATATGCTCACCGTATGCTCATAATATGTAACTGAATGATGTCTGGCATGTGTTCATCTGGTGCTGTGAGCATGCTATGTTTTGTGGGAAATTCTCATGTATAGCGTTTCACTCACTCATTCATGCCTATATATATGTATATAAAAAATGCCTGTAATTTGATATCTATTCACCAGTAGCTTAGCAAGGACTAGTTGTTAGACAGGTTTTTGACTGAACCTAAACTACAATCCTTGTAAAATAAAGTTCTCGAGTCTGAGTTCTCTCTCTCTCTCACCTCTCTCTCTCACACACACACACACACACGCACACACACATGCACGCACACATACTCTCTCACACACACACCGTGAACACT
>JABMCL010000180.1:0-22768 GCA_018857735.1 Alviniconcha marisindica | reverse complement strand
GGGCCCCCTCTCCTCCATTCCCCGTCTTTATCCTTTCTTCTTGTTTGTTTTTTTGGGGTTCCCCCCATCTATTCCACCCGTCTGTTACAGACAATTTTAGTTTGTTTGTTTGTTTGTTTGTTTGAGGTAGACAAAATTGCCCTTTGTAGGATGATTAAAGTTTTTTTAATTGAATTGACTCCACAAAGAATCGCTTCCATTTTGCCCAACTGTTATGGAAACATTTTTTTCTTTTCTTTTTTCAGTCGCGCCAAAACCTGTAGGACACTTTAAATGTATTCATATACTTCAAGGCTGGACACAGACTCAGTTCAGCGTGCATTGCATTAGCTGGCACAGTACAACATGCTGTTCACATCGACAGCTCGTGAAACGTAAGCAATGGGAGATGGAGCTTACCTGCTGTGAGATAGAGTGGGGCAGGTGGCAGGTAGACAGAGAGAAAACAAGCAGAAAGACAGGCAGAAATGTGACCAGAAAGAGTTTTGATCTCTCCCCCCAAGTGAAAGCCCTTTCCCGATGTCTCTCCCCCCCCCCCCCCCAAACCCCCTCCCTCCATCTTGTTAACAATTGTGCTTCAAGGTACAATAAAGAAGACAGGTGACAACGTGGATGGATGACGAAGGATTACTCCAGTCTGGTCTCAGATGAAACCAATCTTTTCATCACCGAGTATGCCGAACGAAATAATATTGCGGATGATGGAAATATGGGAGACTATCGTATAACTGTTTGCAAGAAAATCCTTGAGGAGTTCCCTCCCCTCCCCAGACTCCCGCAATCCCATTCATTCTTGCTGCTCTTCGGTTTACCGACACTACTCAGCACAGTGTATATTCCGTTGTGGCTGAGTAAAGTGAGTCAAGTGAGTACAGCTCATCTGCCATCTTGGTCCTGCTGGCTTTCTTTCTTCACCATTTCCCTAAGTGGCAGAACAATGTGGACAATTCTGGAGTTTGGAAAATGGCCGCTCGATGACCCTCTAAGGTTCACAGGATTCACTTTCCTTTTTCTTCATCTGGTTCCCTTCGAGGGACTGACTCGCGCGCGCGTACACCCCACACACACACACACCCCCACCCCACACACAAAACAAAACACACAAAAAACACACACGTGCGCGCGCCCGGGGCGGTAACCCCCACACCCAAAACACACACATAAAACACACACACACACACACACACACACACACACAAAACACACACCCTTTTCAAACACAGGGCCCTGCGCACACACAAAAACAGGTGCCCCCGCCCCAACCCCCACACACACACACACACACCACACCCACACACACACCAACACCCAAAAACCAAACCCCCACCCTTTAAAAAAAAACCCCACCCCACACAAACCCCCAACACACAAAACCCCCACCAAACCCCACACCGTACACATGCAAACCAACAGGCCGAACCCCAAAAACCCCACACACACACACACAACCCCACACACACACACACACACACACACACACACCCCTCCTCCCACCAAAAAGAACAAATTCTCTGACTCCATGTTTTCTGATCAGTTTTCCGATTTTCTTGAACACTCTGACAGTCTGCCTGGCAAAACATCTCATGGGTGACCTTAACTTTCATTCTGAAAACGTAGAAAACAACACTCCAGAAAACTAAAAAAAACGTTTTTAAACCTTTTCCCCCACAACCAAGGCCATCTGCTTGACTTAGTGTTTTCCAAGCAAAGTGAAACATCTTTATTTTTACAAAACTACACCATGGACTAACATCTGACCACACAGCCATCTTGTGCAAACTCGATGTATCTGTACCCGTACAAAAACCTGAAACCTTTCGTACCGATGCCTCAAAAAGATTGAACCGGGGTTAAACGTCTCTCTCACGCTGTCTCACGTAGCTATCGTGACTACAATAACCGTCTCTGTTCTGTCCTTGCAAGCACGCCCCTCTCTGCCGTTGCACAGTCCGTATAAGGAAGCCGACGCCCTGGTTAGCAATTGCGGAGCATTCTTGAGCTAAAAGGGGGGCGGAGGCGGGGAGACGATGGCTCCAATCTAAGCTACCCTCCACAAACAAAAATTTCACTCCATTAAAAAGAAATAAAAACCTTGTAATAAAGCCAAACAAGCCTACTACTCTGCCAAAATTCATCCACACAACTTGTAAACGCTCTTTCAAAACTTTAACATTATTCTCGGAAAAAAAAATTTCTTCACCTCTTCCTTCAACGTTTGACTCTGACGACCTCCCGAATGTCTTTTCTGATTACTTCAAGAAAATCCGCACCATCAGAAACAATTTTCCTTCTCGAAACCCAACTGTTTGCCCTGATACTTCTTTCGCTGGAAATCGCATGCTAACTTTTGAGCCTGTCACTGATGGATTTATCTTAAAAATAATCAACACTGCACCTGCAAAGTCTTGTGAACTTGATCCCATTCCCACCACGCTTCTTTATAAAAACCTTGACATCCTCTTCCCGACCATCACGAACATCATCAACACATCTCTTACCACTGGCATTGTACCACGTGATCTGAAGACTGCCGTCGTCAAACCTCCGTTGGAAATGCCATCACTTGACAAAAAATCTTTTGAATAACTACCGCCCCGTTTCCAACCTTCCATTTCTGTCCAAAATCCTTGAAAAGTCGTTCTCCATAAACGTCTCTCCCATATCCAAGAAAACAACATCAGCAATCCCTTTCAGTCAGCCTATCGAGCAGGACACAGCACCGAGACCGTTTTGTTACGTGTTGTAAACGAGATTCTCTCCGCTCTGGACAATGACAACATTTCTGTTCTTCTTTTGTTGGGTCTTTCTGCAGCGTTTGGCACTATTGACCACCACATTCTCATCTCCCGCCTGAACTCTGTTTTTGGCATTCAGTCTGCTGCACTGCAATGGTTTCAGTCATAACCCCTTTAGACAGTATCAGCCACTTCAGTCCCCAAAAAACTCGTCTTCGTCACCATCACAGCTCATGTACGGGTGCCTCAGGGCCAGTACTGGGGCCCATTCTTTTCGTCCTGTACACTAAACCCCTCTCCGATATCATAGCTAATCACTCTGTAAATCAACAGCTTTTTGCGGATGATACACAGCTCCAGAAATCTGCTCCTCTCAAAGAAGTTACCAACCTCACCAAAGAACTCAATCCATGCACAAATGACATAAAAACATTGATGACCGAAAATCAGCTCAGACTTAACGACGACAAAACAGAAGCTCTTCTCTTTCCATTTTCATCTTCCTTGAGACCTTCCACCGTTTCCCTCCCTGACTCGATTATCTTGGGTCCAAACATCCCCTTTTCTGATTTTGCCAGGAAACTTGGAGCCATTTTTGACTCAAACCTGGCCCTGGGAAAAAAAAACGTCAAAAAAAAACTGCCAAAGCTTATTTTCAAGCTTTAAAAGCATCAGCTCAACCCCAGGTTTCTCACTGAAGATGCAGCCAAGACTTTATTTCTTCCCGTATCCTCTCACGGCTCGACTACTGCAAGTGTCTCCTCATGGGTACACCTAATTCTGTCATCCAACCTCTCCAGAAAATTCTAAACTTTGCCGCAAGACTCGTTCTTTTGGCACCCGGCCTCTACCACTCAACACCTCTTTAGGTTAATATGTATCATGTGAATGCTCAGGGCGTTTATGAGCGCATGGTAAAATAATGTACATTATTATTACATTATTATTATTAAGGAACCCTAAAGGTGGTGGCGAAGTGGGGCCAGCAGGAGTTTACCATCACCAACATGAGTGTATAATTGACACTGCATGTATAATTAACATGCATGGCCCCATTATACCTTGGTGCTGTATACTGCTGCTGTATACTGCTCTCTGGCTGTAGTTTCTGGTTGGCTGGCTGCTCCCCCGCCCCCTCCTCTCTTTTGATCAGCCTGAAAGAATGATTGACATAGCGTTTAAAATCCAAACATTAAATCGCTAACTGACTCTCTCTCTCTCTCCCTCTCCCTCTCGGGGGGGAGGGGGAATTTGTCTCTCAGATATAGCCTTTGATAAATCGCATGTATACGTCCGAAGAATTGTTGTTAGTGTAATTGTGCGTTTCACACATGCGATCACACTCGGTAATTTCCGCAGCAGGAAAAGCGTAGCTTCCATTCTGTTAAAGATTAGTTATGGCTGGCATCGTTTGCATGCTCTCACGTACGTTATCTCCCATTTCGTGACGACAGCTGCCAATTGTTGCCGATACGCGGAAAGCCCCACAAACGCTTTTCCCTTTACGGCAAACGTCATTTTCCGGGTCCGATCCTTTCTTTACCGCTTACTTCTATTCCGGGGGGGGGGGGGGGGGGGGGGGGGGGGGGGGGGGGGGGGGGGGGGGGGGGGGGGGGGGGGGGGGGATAAAAGGGGGGGACTGACCCTTTGTTTTTGACCCCAATTTAAGGGTGATCTAGCAATCAAAAAATTGAACACAAAAAAACTCGCACGTTCTGTGTACGCCATGAAACCCACGCCCCCGGTTTAGTGTTAATTTAGCAAACAACGAAAAGGTGCAATTTGGTCGAAACGACCGAAAACCTTTTACTCTTACGGGGGAAAAACCCCACGGGAGTGGAACGGGGTACCAAAAAAAAAATCAGCGCAGAAATTTTGACCACAGAGAAAAAAAAACTCTCGCGCTCCTCCCGGGGAATCGAACCCCGGGGACTTTCCCCGATAAGGGGTTCCGGGCCCGCTCTACAACGGAGCTACCCCCCGCCCCCTCTGAAAACACACACACACCCACAAAAACCACACACACCAAACCCACACCCCCACAAAAAACCCCAAACACACACACACACACAACACACACACACACCCCACACACACAAAAACCCCCCACACCCCCACACCCCCACACCCCACAAAAACCCCCACAAAAACACACAAAAACCACACCACCCAACACAAAAAATCACAAAAAACCACACACACCCCCCACACACCCCAACACACACCCCACACACAAAACACACCCCCAAAACACACACCCCACCCCCAACCACACCACCACACCCCACACCCCGTACCACACACACACACAACACACACACCCCCAAAAGGCACACACCACCCACACCCCCACACCCCCTCCCCTCACTAAAAATACACACCCACACACAAAAACACCCCACCCCAACACACACACACACACACACCCACACACACACACACACCACCCCCACCCCCCGACACACACACTCACAACACCCCCACTAACCACCCACACACCCCAACCCAAAACACACCCCCCCCCCCCCCTCCCCTTTTTACACCAAAACACACCCCACACACACACACCCCAACACACACACACACCACACCACCATTACACACACACCCCACCACACACACCCCCAAAACACACACCACACCACACACCCCACACACACACCCCAAACAAAAACCACACACACACACACCCAAAACACACACCACACACACGCACGTCACCACCCCCGGAGGCAGGCAGGCACACAAAACACACCCCAACACACACACACAAAACACACACACACACCAAAAACCCCAAAAACAAAACACAACACACACAACAAAAACACACACACACACACAAACACACAAAACACACACACACACCCCACAAAAACACACACACACACACACACACACACCACACGCACAAAAACCCCACGCACATACACACACAAAATACGCACACAAACAACACCCCCCCACACCACGCACGCACGCACCCCCCCCACACACACCACCCCAAAAACACACACACACCCCTTTAACAAAACCAAAATTTAAAGAAACCACCCACACACACCACACAAAACCCCACCCCAACACACACACACACACACACCCCAAACACACCACCACTCAAAACACACACACACACACACCACCAAAACACACCCAACACACACACCCCACACACCCCCACAAAAACCACACAAAACACACCACCAAAACAACACACCACCCCCCCCCCCCCACCACACACACACCCACACACCACACCTCCCCCACACCCCACCACAACCCACCACACAACACTCCACTTCACCCCCCACACACACACACACACAACACACACACACCCAAACCCACACACCCCCACAAAACCCCCCAAAAATTCACCCCCCACCCCACCCCACAACAAACCCCAACAAAACACACACCACCCCACCCCAACCCCACACACACAAAAACCACACCACACACCCCCACACACACACAACCACTCACGTACACACCCCAAAAACACACAACACCACACACACACACACACACACAAACACAAACCACACCCCACACACAAAAACACAAAACACACACAAAAAAACAACACACACACGACAAAACACAAACACCACCCCCAAACCACACACACCCCCGCACAACACCCCACCACAACGCAACACACCAACACACCACAACCCCAAAAAACACCCACCACCCAACCCACCCACCCCCCCCACCACCCCCCCCCCCCCCCACACAAAAACAACCACAACACCATCCCACAAAAAACACCCCAACCACACGAAACGCACCCCCCCAACCCAAACCCCCCCACCCCCCCAAACACAACCCCCAACCCCACACACACAACACACACACACACACACACACACACACCCACACACACACCCCCACAACCACCACACACACCCCCCCCCAAAAACCACACACCCCTCCACACCAACAAAACACCCACAACCAGCCACAACACAACACACACACCCCCAACACACACACACACACACACACAACACACCCCACACACCACCACCACCCAACCACCACCACCACCCCCACCCCACCCCCCAAAAACCCCCATAAACACTCCAAAAAACCCTTTTCTTATGATTTAAATCGATGGGGACAATACACAGCTGGCTTTTAAACCCCTTTTTTGACAAGTTAAATGGAGCTAAGCTATGCACGTAAGTGTCTGTGAATTGAAGATGTCTGTTGGAGGGCGAAAGAGACTTCAAGACTGATAATCCCCACAATGCAAGACTGTTATAAGGGGTCGTGATGGAATACAAATTTATTTTATTTTTTTTTTAACCATTTTTTTTTTTTTTTTGGTCTAAAAGTGGATCAGGTGAAAAAGAGGAAAGAGCGAATATAAAGAGAAAACTCGAACTCCCAAAATCGGGAAAAATTGAATACTAAGGATAGTAGCATTAAGTCCATTTGGACCTTTTTTAACAGGGCCCGTCCTTTCTATATTACAAACACAAAGAACACGACAATACCCCAAAAAAATGTTATAAGACGAAAATTTAAACAAATTTATTAATGGGAGTTTCCAGTTTCCCCACCCAAATTTTGCAAAAACATCAGAATTAAATTTATTTTAGAGGGGGAAGAGGGCAGAACAAGAAAACAACAAAAAACAACCCACACACAAAACACACACACACACACACAACCCCCCCCCACCACCACCACGCGCGCGCGCTCAGGGGGGAGAGATAAAACAGAAAAAAAGAAAAGACAGGGCAGACAGATAAACACAGGGGGGAAAGACAGAAAACGCGAGAGAAGAAGACAGAAACCAGAGAGAGAGAGAGAGAAAAAGAGAGAGAGGAAGAAAGAGAGAAGAAGACAGAAGAAGAAGACAGACAGACAGGACAGAAGACAACAGAAAAAGAAGAAAGAGGGAAGGGAAAAGGAAAAAGGAAAAAAAGAAGAGAAGGGGAGAAAAGAGAGAGAGAGAGAAGGGAGGGAGGGAGAGAGAGGAGAGAGGAGAAGAGAGGAAGAGAGAGAGAGGAGAGGAGAGGAGAGAGAAAATTTTGTTATTGATTGTTTGAACTTTTTTACCAAGGATAAAGGTTTAGGCACAAATCCCTTTGGGGCAACCTGTCCTTGAAACAGTTACAAACCCCTTTTATATATATATATATCATAGGGGGGAAAATCAATGCCAATCGTAATTATGAACAATACAAAAGATATTAAATCAAATCACGGGGAGACTATAATTTTTTAATTATATTATATATATATATATATATTATATATATATTATATATATATATATATATAAAAACACAAAAAAGAAACCAAGAATTGTTTGATTTTTTTTTGTTTTTTGGTGGGGTTTGTGGTTTTTATGACAATCTGCTTCTGAACCATTTTAAATTTTGTGTTTTGAAGCTGGTAAGTGAAATTGCATGATTTTTTTTTTGATTTGGGATGGTATTCCAAAAGGATGCGCCTAAAAAATAGAAACTATTTTAAAAAAATCTATTTAGGTTTGGGCAGAGTTATGTATCTTGATGTGGCGCGAATGTTGGAACAGATAAAAACTGTTTAAGGTACGGAGGTGAAAATTTTTTGTATGTTTGAATCCCAACACTCCTTATTGAACATAAGCTTTTCTTTGAGTGGAAGTTTTCCCCAAAATACCGTAGCTTTGTATCGGTTAATAAAGAGGATCAGATATCAAATTTTGCAGCTCTTCTGTGAAGAGAATTAAGTTTTTTAAAATAAATATCACTACAGCCGTCCCAGACAGTTGATGCAAATTTAGGTGAGGGGAAATATGACATGGTAAAACAGTTTGCGCTTAGGAGTGCCCAAAAAATGTCGAGCTGTGACAACAGATAAAGTTTTTTTTAAATGTTTTACATGTGCCAGTAATGTGTGGTCGCCAGCTAAATTCATCATCAATAATAACGCCAAGGTGCCGGTGCTCATGAACTTGTTCAATATGACTGTCTTTAAGACTAAGATTAAGGTGAAGCGGGCGAAGCTGATGTTTTTGCCTAGTGTAAGTAGCATACTTTTTTTTTTTGCAGGATGTAAAATCATGGCATTATTGTCGCACCAGTCAGATGCTTCTTTTGCTTCTCTGTAGTTCATTTTGAACAGTGTCTGTATCTTTATCAGAGTATTTTAGTAAAGTATCATCCACAAACATGTCACAATTAACTTTATTACTAGTAATATGCAGGGGAAGATCATTGATAAAAATTGAAAATAGAAGCGGTCTAAAATAGATCCTTGAGGAATTCCACAACGAACAATGCCTTCATTAGAGTATTCACCGTTAACATAAACACTTTGTGATCTTAGCTCCGATAAGATTTAAATAACGAGACAAATGGGGGGTTTGCTGTAATAAGGATATTTCTTAAGTAGAATATTATGATTAACAAGATCAAAAGCTTTTTTTAGGTCAAGAAAAACGCACCAACAACCTCAGAGTTGTTGATGGCAGAAAGCCAGTTACACACAGTTTGGCTAATGCTGTGTGGCATGAGTGTTGAGGACGAAAACCCGACTGTGACTGGCATAAAGATTGTGTTCAGTAAGGAAATTCAGTAAGTGTTTATGTATATGTCTTTCTATCGGTTTTGAAAGCAGGGGAAGTATGGAGATGGGAAGAAAGTTGTTTGTTCACTTAAATCATTGTTTTTTGGGAGAGGAATCACTTTTGCTTTTTTTAGGATAGTTGGGAAGACGGGTTTAAAAATAGATAAGTTTTTTATATATAGGTGAGAGGCTCAACTAATATGGGAGAGCTAGTTTTAAGAGAAATGGATTAAAATTATCATGTCCCATGGATTTATTGTTATTCATCATAGTAATATATTTACCAACATCAAGGACAGTATAGGGGGTATAATAAAGCTGTCATTAGGGTTTAATTTTTTATTGCAGAAATCTCTCAATGACTTGGAACAGGCAAATTATTAAGAAATCCACTGACTGAGCTAAAGTTTCATCTAATGTTAAAAATGAGAGTGAACTGTTAGGGCAAATGGGGTAGGGGCATTTGTTTTTTTTAGATTTTTTTATTTCTTGATAGCTTTCCATTTGGGAAATATTTTATTTAATTCTATAAGTTTATAAGAGACAGAGACAGAGGCAGAGGAAAAAGAGAGAGAGAGAGAGAGAAGGGGAGGGAAGAGAGAGGAGAAGAAAGGGGAAGAAGAAGAGAGAGAGAGGGGGAGGGAGGGAGAGAGAGAGAGAGAGAGAGGGAGGGAGGGGGAGGGAGAGAGAGAGAGAGAGAAAGAGGACAGGAAGAAAAGACAAGACAAAAAAACCCGACAGAAAATAAAAGAAAAGGAAAAAGAAGAAGAAGAGAGGAGAGAGAGAGAGGAGAGAGGAGAGAGAGAGAGAGAGAGGGGAGAGAGAGAGAGAGATTTTTAAAGGGAAAAAAGCCGGCCGAACAAGGGAAGAAAAAAACCAAAACAACAGGAAAAAGACAGGAAGAAAAAGAAGAAAGAAAGAAGAAAGAAGAGAAAGGGGGGGAAGACAAAAAGACGACAGACGAAGAAGAAAGGAAAAGATATGCGTGTTTATTAAAGTAAAGGTTTTTTTATTTTTTTTTTTTTATTTTGTTACGCGCCTCAAACAGAGTCTTTGTACAGATCACGCACTTCACGTGCATACATGTATGTTGTAATCCTTATGGCATTATAGTTTTGTAATGAGATCCCGCCAGGCGTTAGTAAAATAGGAAACGTAGGTTTGCATATAATAGGTTTATATTGTCGCCGTGCTTGCGACCGACCGTTACGTTGATGTAAAAATAGTCTCATAGTAGTGCTTGACTGTACATTATTAATAATAGCCAGAAACATTCACAGGCACTGGAAACCGATAATACACACACGCACCACACGCACACTCGCACGCACATGCTTACGCACATCACACACACTTGCACACACACCCACAAAACCCACCCCACAAAACAAAAACCCACAACAAAAGCAAACAATCAACCCCCCACATGAAAATCATCGTACACCGCACTCTCAGGTACACGCAAACACTCAATCAAGCCCCGCACATTAAGTAACACTCTAAATTAAGATACGGTAGGATACCTTATTGCAAACAATCGTGTCCCATCAATGTGAGTGTTACGAAATGCGCATTGTATTGTAACGAATCTGTAACTGTAGCCTGACTTGCACCCAAAGTTTTTCCGTTGTAGCTACACGTAAAGGAAAACCCCGAGCCCTTTCGTTTGATTTAGACTACGACGAGTGATTATAGTCCCTTACTAAATAATGATGTACATTACCGCGCCTATTGTGGCGCAAACAACCCTCGCCATACACATTGTATATCTGTAAGACAGTGTATATAATAATTAAGAAATTAATTTATCCTCTAGTTTTTTCTCTCCATCACTCTTGTTTTGTTGTTGTTTTTTTTTTTGTTTTGTTTTTGTCTTCTTTTTTCATTATCCGTTAACATTTAATTGCAGAATGAACAGTGTTTTTTTTTTCTAGGGAGACAGCCTTGAGAGAGACTGGATTGGAAGACAGTCGCTTGTTGTTATTGTATACCGCACAAAATACACATCCATCCTGGGCTTGTTTTTGTTTTGCGTTCTCAGGGGAACCGTTACATAAAATGGCGAATGATTTGTGTGTTTATAGAGCCAGGATTGGATGTTTTTACAATAGAGCGGTCAATAATCATGACAAAGTATTTTTTAGTAAATTATCAGTGATCTCATTTTATATTCTATGCTGCACGAGAAGCCATAATCGAGTGACGATAGCCCTATTCTTTTTCCTTTTTGCTGACAGACAACTGTTGTTGAAAACACAGGGCATTCCACATCTCGTTGTTTTCATTCGGAAC
The DNA here is from genome assembly GCA_018857735.1 of Alviniconcha marisindica. Classification (NCBI taxonomy): domain Eukaryota; kingdom Metazoa; phylum Mollusca; class Gastropoda; family Provannidae; genus Alviniconcha; species Alviniconcha marisindica. The sequence continues at coordinate 11,168 of JABMCL010000180.1, read as the reverse complement.
CGCAAGAAAATAGATTACAGTTATCAAGTTTGTCATCTGGTTTGTTACAATTGCTTTCTTACGCTCAGGAGATATCGAATCTAACCCAGGCCCTACCCCTAATTATGAAATCAAAATAATTCATCTCAATGCAAGAAGTATACCAAAACACATATCGGACATTGAAACTGAATGCAATAAATATGATATTATTACATGTTCTGAGACATGGCTAGCCCGCATCATACTAGAGCTCAAACAGACTTACTACATTTCCATCCACCGATTAGACTAGACCGACCGTTAAACCACAGTGGTGGTGGAGTAGCCATATACGTGAAACGACACTTATTCTGTAAGCACAGACCCGATCTTCATGTACCCGGTCTTGAAGCTATTTGGATTGAAACCAAAATTAAAAGGAAACCATGCTAATAGGTTCATTCTACCGACAACCGAGTGCCACAGTTGACTATTGGGATTTGATCAGACAAAGCTTTTGGAATGTAAAAACACTGGTTTAAAATTTATTCCTTTTGGGGACTTCAATTCCGACTTTAACTTCCCAAGCAAGCACTTAGTTGATATACCCCACATGTTTCAGTTGCACCAGCTTACTAATTCTGACACTAGAATAACTCCGACAAGTAGTACATGTTTTGATCTTTTTATAACCCAGACGCCACAAGTTATTAAAAGTATAGAGGTTTTGCCGGAAATATGTAGTGACCACTGGTGCCATGTGCAACAGTGATCAATAACACCAATACTAATTATAGTTTCAAAAGAACATTATACAATTATGACAAATTAGATGCCTTTAAAATTTCTGCAACATGCTGTCTCGATAGACGGGCCGATGCTATGCAAAATGGATCCATTGACGACTGTGCTGAACATTTTAATACTATATTTTTCGAAGCCGCCTGCAATTGCATGCCTGAAAAAAACCCGTTACAATTCCTCTAAAGATGCTGCTTGGATAAATGCAGACATTGCTGGGCTATAAAACAGAGATATAGGTTTTTTAAAAAAAGCAAAACGCAGCAATAAAGACGAAGAGTGGCGAGCTTATCGGACTTATAGAAACTTAGTAACTACTAAGATTAGAGACAGAAAACGGGAATATTTAAATGAACTTGATTTAAAGGCATCTGACCCAAAACAGTTCGGTACTAAGGAATGGTGGAAACTGGTAAAACAATTTATGAAAAAAAAAGGCATATCCGACGACATTCCTCCCATCTTCTTCAATGGTATTTGTATTCTTCCAGCGAAGACAAGGTCAACGCATGAATGATTATTTTATTCAGCAACGATTTTAGACAATCCAAACGAAAATACTCCAAATGTAGAGTACACTGACTCTGAAATTACTGATATTTTTCTTACGCACGCTGACATACATAGTGAAATAATTTTTTTAGACAAATCAAAGGCAACAGGGCCCATATGATTATAACAAATTGCTGATAGCTACAGTTGACATTATTACAGAACCCTTAACCATCCTATTTAACCGCTGTTTGAATGAAGGTATTTTCCAAACATTTGGAAGATTGCTCATGTAACACCACTACATAAAAAAGGACCCGAAAATCTGTGTAATAATTATCGTCCTATTTCGCTGTTAAAGGGTTTGGCAAGGTCTTAGAACGATGTGTTCACAGCCGTGTGTTGAATTATTTAAAGGTTAAAATTTATTTCTCCATCCCAGTCGGATTTATGCCAGGAGACTCGACAGTTAACCAACTCACATCAATATATCATGACCTATGTACATCATTCGATCAAGGAATAACTACACAATCCATTTTTTTCGACATTTCCAAAGCCTTCATCGGTGTGGCACAAGGGATTATTGAAAAAAAAAAAAGAAGCTGTTGGATAAGAGGCAATTTGGCATTATGGTTTCAAAACTATTTACAAAATCGCAAACAAGCCGTTGTTTAAAAGGTAAAAAGTCTGAATACAAAACAGTACCTTCTGGAGTTCCACAGGGGGCTGTGTTAGGTCCCTTTTTATTTCTCTATATATAAAAAGACTAACCAAAAATATTGAATCTGTTATAAAACTTTTTGCGGTGACAAAGTGTGTCACTTGATTGAAAGACCCCGACAGAAGAGCAACAATTTTTAAAATTTTACTTGGAAAAAAATTTAAAAGCGGGGGAAACGATGGAAAATTTGTTTTTAATGAAGAAAAAACTGAATTTTTAACATTTTAAAAAAGACAACCCTCCAGTTTACCCCCTTCATTTGGAAAATTTTTCTCGAAGACAAGGAATGTCACAAACACTTAGGTCTGATTTTTTAAAGTAACTGCAAAAGGGAAAAACATTAAACAGTATTTTAGAAAAGAACCCTTTTTATTTCATGTTTTCTTTTCCCTTTTAAATACAAATTATGCAGAAAAGCCCTTTGGGTATATGTACAAACCTTTTATTGCCACAGTTTGATACGCCGACATTTTTGGGATAATTGTACGGAACACTTTAAAAAATGCCGAAAACCCCGCATTGGAAGCTATAAGAATTTTTTGGAGCTGTTTGAGGAACAAGCACGAAAAGTTGTATAAAGAATCTGGATTTTGCCACTAAAAGAAAGAGAAAACGTCACAAGTAAATTTGTTTACAAAATATTAAACCATGCCCCGGATACCTATCGAACTTAGTACCACCTCTAGTTTCAACAAAAACCCGTTTATCGCAGAGACCCCATGAAAGAGTCTTCCCGCCACAAAACAGAACTATATGCAAATTCATTAATTCCCAAATACCCAACTGGGAAACATTACCCCAAACTATACAAACAAATCCTTTAATTTGCTGCTGAAAAAATATTTTTCAACGAATGACACTGTGGTTCCTATATAATTATTTTGGTTCTAGAAAGGAACAAGTTAAGCATTGTAGACTTGACTTGCTTTAGCGATTTAAATTATGACTTATTCAGACGCCACCTGTTAGAAGACCCCATATGTTCATGCGGATATACAGCAGAAACATCAGAGCATTTCCTCTACATTGTCCCCTTTATAATAGTATTAGAAATAAAACCATTAATAAACTAGATGAGAATGAAAGAAATATCAATACACTTTGTTTGGAAACGACCAGTACATTTAGAAAAATGAGAAAATATTTGCGATAGTCCACGACTTTTTTCGCCAAAACCGACCGTTTTAAATCTGTAAAAGTCTGCCAAAATTTGTTTTGATACAAGCGGGCCGTTTTAATCCTCTCCCTCTCTCTCTCAGACAAAATTTTGACAACATCACTAGACCATTCGGTTATTATTTGCTTTTTTAACCCCCACCCCTCCTCCGTTTTGGTTAGGTTTTTTTTTTGTTGCTGTTTGTTTGTTTTTGTTGCATTTTTTTTCTTTGTTGGTTTTTGTCTGACGTTTGAAAAAAATTTGACCTTGCCATCGTAAAAAGTCTGTGTGATTATATTTATCTATGGTAACACTCAAATAAGCAAATTTCTTTTTTGTTTCCTGACTTATTTGTTTAGCTTATGATTAGATGAATGAATAAAATTTTGTTTAAACCAATGATGAAGGTTTAGGCATGAAGCTTTTTTTGGGCAACCCGCCCTACAATTACATCACAAAGAACGGGCCACGGAAAAAAGGGTTTTATGTGGCACCAGCCATGCCAGCGCGGATATTCAAAAACGGTGGATATTCAAAAACGCGCTATAAAAAGCTATTCACTCATGTAGAATCATATGCGAGCGCAGTGAGGCTGCTCTAGAGCGGAGAATAGCACTATATAAAAGCGGTCAATAATAATAATAATTAAACACTGAAATTAAAATGACAAAAAGGCGAACAAGAGGGATGCAGGGGAAGAAAATGATCAGAAATACAAAACTAAAAGATTACAAAACGGGAGCCAGATGGAAGCAGCTAATTAAGTTTTCACTATTAAGGAATACAACATAGTTTAACACATAATTATGTGTCTGAAATAAATGAGACAAAGAGAATGGGTAGGAGAGGTGTAACACAATAAGGGGTCGGGTTCAATTATTATCAAAACTCTCATGTACTATGTACTGCCGAGTCGTTTTCTTCCGCTATTTTGCATGTAAACCCGACCGTGAAAGGACACCACGGTGGCCATCCCGCCGATCCCGTCAGGCTCGAGTGGTCACCGCCAACAGCCTGGGACAAAAAAAGCCTGCCTCTCCCCCACCTCCATACCCCCTTCCCCCCTCCCCGTCCCTAATAAGCCGTACGATTTCTGTAGACGTTAAGCACCATGTCTACTTACTTAAGCGCACAGGCTGACAAGACACACCTTCGGTCCACCATCCGACAGCACAAGGTTAGCTGTCCCAGTCGCCGGCCACGGGTACCAGCTGTGGCAAAAACATGGGCCTGGGGTTTTGGGCTCCAACAAGGTGGAGGGAGTAAGATCCGTACCAGTCTCTAAACCACATCAACATGGGGGAACGGTAACCTGTGACGGATAAGAACAGGCGGTCGTCCTCTTGAACGGCTGAGTGTAAACAGCCCCGATGGTCTCCCCCTTTTCTTCGTTTGTAAAGGTCAAGTATGTCTAGTCATTAGTGTGCTTGGAATGAAGCGGCTTACAAAGTCAACAGTTTTAAAACAGGTCTTTCTTGTTGGAAATATATTGCCCGATTAGCCTATAGACACTATAATGATATTAAGTTCTAATGGATTGTAGCTGTCACAAGAGAACGTATCAAGACGCGTTTCTTGTCACAAGCTCGTGACTCTTGCGTTGTTTTGTTGCTGTTTGCCATCTGCTGCCCACCATGTTCACTATGCCCACTATATTCATTATGCCCACTATGTTCAGAAACCTGTTCCATCTGAGTCGCCGTAGTGTAACTGTTTGACACGGCAACTAAAGCTCTGAAATCATCACATAGCTTTCAACTCTGACAATGTCTGTTCGAAGAGGATTAGTGAAAATGCAATCGAATGAATTTGGAAAACAAATTTTACCAATTTAAAGTGAGCGTCCTGACAGAGGGGAAAGCCCTCAGAACTGTTTGTTTGCTGATCTACTCAAGGCGTACCCAAAAGATAAGACCTATGACAGTTCTGAGCTTTCAACACGGGTGTTCTTATTTTTTGTTCTTGGTGGTAGGAAATTCTCTGCCCCCCCCCCCCCCCCCCCCTCCAACTTGTTCTAAATTGATTTCAGTTAACTGCTGTGGGGTGTGTGTGTGTGTGTGTGTGTGTGTGTGTGTGTGTGTGTGTGTGTGTGGTGGTGTGGCGTACGCGCGTGCATGTGTATGTCCGCTGTGATTTGAAATTCAGTGTAGTCATTGTCATTGTCGCTTTCCGCTAGAGATCTCTCAGCGTGGATGCAGTTTATATTTGAATTGTGTGCACCGTCCCGAGCTCTGTTTTGTGTCAGTCAGATAAATATTTCATTACGATAATGATGATGATTATCATTATTGCGTTGCGGGGAGAGGAGGGGTGGAGTCAGTAGGCACCTTTCCTGTCTCTGTCAGTGCAGCTCTGTCTTTCTTCTCTCTTTTTTCTTATATGTTGTTGTAACCTTGTGCTTGCTATTTTTCGTAATCTAAAAGGCAGTGCTAGTGTGATTGTGTGTGTGTGTGTGTGTGTGTGTGTGTGTGTGTGTGTGTGTGTGTGTGTGTGTGTGTGTGTGGTGCGTGCGTGCGTGCGTGCGTGCGTGCGTGCGTGTGTGTGTGTGTGTGTGTGTGTGTGTGTGTGAGAGAGAGAGATAGAGTGTGTGTGTGTGTGTGTGTGTGTGTGTGTGTGTGTGTGTGTGTGTGTGTGTGTGTGTGTGTGTGTGTGTGTGTGTGTGTGTGTGTGTGTGTGTGTGTGTGTGTGTGTGTGTGTGTGTGTGTGTGTGTGTGTGTGTGTGTGTGTGTGTGTATGTGCGGATGAGGGTGGGAATAGCAGTTAGTAACTCCCATTGTAGAGAATGTCCTTGGTGGGTTTTGTCGACTTTGCATGCCAAGTGATAGTTACTGCAGGCGATTTGTATTTCGATTGTTTCCCATAATATTACACGTGTGGCGACAATCAACTGTTGTTAGCTCCCTTTGTTGGTTGCACCTTGCCCTCATGTAGTCACTATGCGTGGATGTGGTTGGCTGCACCTTGCCCTCATGTAGTCACTATGCGTGGATGTGGTTGACTGCACCTTGCTCTCATGTAGCCGCAACTCCTGGATGTGGTTGACTGCACCTTGCTCTCATGTAGCCGCAACACCTGGATGTGGTTGACTGCATCGTGCTCTCATGTAGCCGCAACACCTGGATGTGGTTGACTGCATCGTGCTCTCATGAAGCCGCAACACCTGGATGTGGTTGACTGCACCTTGCCCTCATGTTGACTACACTTTGTTCTCAGTCATTACACAAAACCTGCCTTAGTCAAACTACTTTCTGCTACATTCGATTTATCCGTCATCGAAGATGGTACATAGCAGCTTAATCGCATGTATTAAAATGGGCGTGTCCCCTACAAATCCCAAACAACAGGCAGCTATACCATTCTTTGGATACACAAAAATACTGCACATGCTGGTATCAGTGGGTAGCACTGCTCTTGCGGCTGGTGTTGTCTTACCCATCAAATATATCATGGTGATTAAGAGAGTCACAGAGAATGTTTGATTAACACCTGCATTGATGGATGACGTCACGGAATGGAATATAAGCAACCTTTTACAAAAATGCACATATGTTCAAACCTCAATAAACTACTTCAACAAACCGCTGCAGGTGCTGGCTTATTCACTGGTCTACCTCCATTTAACCTTAAATCAGTTTCACAGTACTGTATACCCCATGGAAGATAGGCAAGAAACATGCCCGATGTGTGTAAAACTTACCAGTTGTGCCTTTGTTATGTCAGAGTAAAACAGTTTAGGTTTAGGAGCCTGACGCCACCGGACCGCATTGCTTTCTTGGTGCTTTACGTCCACCGAGACGAGATGGCCTATTAGGGACGGGGACAGAGTGGGAAGGGGACGACAGAGTGAAGGCTCGACCGCGGAAACCGCCCGAAAAAGACAAGAGAGACCGTGGACCGCCGCCAGAACAATGGAAGTGTTAAGGCGGTGTCCCCTCGCCATTGCCCAGCGACTTGTGCGCTGCGCAATTGCTGTTTCAACTGCTGTGCTTGGCCAGAGTCACAAAGACAATGTCCGTTGCACTGCTGTTGACGAACAACTTGGACAACTCAAGCAAAGGAAGTCCAGCTTTCTTAGCCCAGCTCCACCTCCCTACTCATGATCTCTTCTGGGCTAAGTTGAGGGTCCAGCTCCACCCCCCTCCTCTAAGATCTCTTGATCTTTTGATCTCGCCTGGAACCCTGCCGGGCCGCATCTCTGGTTTGGCTTAAGTAGGCGCCAGGCTTTGGACAGAGACCGCCACAAAGAAACGGAGCACGCGCAGCACCAAAAACGAGCGCACGTGCGCCTAGCCACGGCTTGCACGAGGCATGCAACTGATTGCTGCACGACGCTGGCGCACGCGACGTGACTTGACCTGCGTCAGAGTGCAGTTTCTGGCCAATCTCAAGTGTCCAAGTGAACCAGGCCAACGGCCATAGAGGGGGGTGATGGGGGGGGGGGGGGGGGGGGGGGGGGGGGGGGGGGTTAGTCATCGCGATTTATCGATAACTTCGTTGAAACTGTCGCCCGAACGAACGGAAGCGACTTTCATTCAAACGGTACTGCCGCAATGTGCACGCTGTACGGTATTAATCTTTTCACTCGGAGAGAGAGAGAGAGAGAGAGAGAGAGAGAGAGAGAGAGAGAGAGAGAGAGAGAGAGAGAGAGAGCAACGAAGAAACCGGCGAAGAACGTTACACCTAATTAACCCATCACCCCCCTCACATCAGAAGACTTGATTATAGCTAGTGTTAACAGGTGATCGCACAGAAATGGGTGAGAAGATCAGCTTTGGTTACTGTTTTGTTGTTGTTACTGTCGTTTTTTTGTTTTGTTTTGGTTTTGTCTGCGTTAACGGGGTCAGTTTTTCTGGAGCTCCATTGTTATGCGTACATATAGATGTTGCGTGTGCTACTGATGGGAGTGACTGTTTTGTTCATTCCTGGCTGTCTGTTTCAGTTTGACGTGGTCTGCGATCGCAGCATGCTCCGCGCCAGATCCAACATGATCTCAGAGCTGGGCACTTTGGTCGGCACCCTCGTCTGCGGATTCATCGCGGACAGGTAGAACACTTTGCAGTCTACTTTTCTAGAACATTTTGCAGTCTACTTCTGTAGAACACTTTGCAGTCTGCTTCTGTAGAACACTTTGCAGTCTACTTCTGTAGAACACTTTGCAGTCTGCTTCTGTAGAACACCTTGCAGTCTACTTCTGTAGAACACTTTGCAGTCTACTTTTGTAGAACACTTTGCAGTCTACTTTTGTAGAACACTTTGCAGTCTACTTCTGTAGAACACTTTGCAGTCTCTTCTGTAGAACATTTTGCAGTCTGCTTCTGTAGAACACCTTGCAGTCTACTTCTGTAGAACACTTTGCAGTCTACTTTTGTAGAACACTTTGCAGTCTACTTTTGTAGAACACTTTGCAGTCTACTTCTGTAGAACACTTTGCAGTCTGCTTCTGTAGAACACTTTGCAGTCTACTTCTGTAGAACTCTTTGCAGTGCACTTCTGTAGAACACTTTGCAGCCTACTTCTGTAGAACACTTTGCAGTCTGCTTCTGTAGAACACTTTGCAGTCTACTTTTCTACAACACTTTGCAGTCTATTTCTGTAGAACACTTTGCGGTGCACTTCTGTAGAACACTGCATTCTACTTCTGTAGAACACTTTGCAGTCTGCTTCTGTAGAACACTTTGCAGTCTACTTTTCTACAACACTTTGCAGTCTATTTCTGTAGAACACTTTGCGGTGCACTTCTGTAGAACACTTTGCATTCTACTTCTGTAGAACACTTTGCAGTCTACTTCTGTAGAACACTTTGCAGTCTGCTTCTGTAGAACACTTTGCAGTCTGATCCCGCGGCAAAACACTTTGCAGTACAGACTTGTTCTGTAGAACACATTGCAGTCGACTTCTATAGAACACGTTGCAGGGTACTTCTGCACAACACGTAGCAGTCTACTTTTGTGGAACACTTTGCAGTCTTCTTTTGTAGAACACTTTGCAGTCACTTTCTGAAGTCTGCTTGTCTAGAACACTTTGCAGTCTACATTTGTAGAACACGTTGTAGTCACTTTCTGATGACTACTTCTGTAGACATTTTGCGCACGACCACTTTTGGCAGAGAGGTTAACACTTTGCAAACAATCGATCTGGCGGATAGGTTTAACGTTTTGCAAACAGTCTGTTTTTGGCTGATAGGTATAACACTGTCCAGTCATTTTCTAGATAATAATAATAATAATAATAATAATAATAATAATAATAATAATAATAATAATAATAATAATAAATAACTGCTAAACCGTAGTGTAGGAGGGAGGGTGTTCCCGAAGACACGCTTGTAGTTGGAGATGCGTGCATTCAGTTTTCAAGTGCAGTGGAGTTGTTGGGGAAGGGGCAAGGGGTTTAAACTCGTGTCTCTGGAGAAGCAGGTTTCCTCCATTGTCAAAGCCTGCTTTTTCCGCCAGAGGTCCTTGAGTCCACTCACTGCTCACACGCAAAGCTGCTAATGCTGCAGCAGTCGTCCTGGTTCTGTCCGATTTGGGCCAGTGCAACAGCCTGGTTCTGTCCGATTAGGGCCGGTGCAACAGCCCTCTCCCTAGCTGGACTGCCACAGCCGCAGATGAAGAGGCTGTTGGTGGTACAGAACCCAGGGGCTAAGGTCGCGGTGAGACCGAGAAAACTGACCGAGAAAACATGATCACATCAGCCCCACTCCCAGAGAGTTACTAATATTGTCTGCCTCGGCATGGCCGCATGTGCTCTTGCGTTGGACCCCACATTTGGAATTCACTCCCACAGGACCTCAGACACTGCTCAGCGCAGTCATCTTTTAAAGTCAAACTGAAAACCTTCCTCTTATCACAGTAGTTTCGCCCCAACTAATATCAATACCCAGTTTCTGCTACAGTCAGTGTGTGTGTGTGTGTGTGTGTGTGTGTGTGTGTGTGTGTGTGTGTGTGTGTGTGTGTGTGTGTGTGTGTGTGTGTTTCCGCATAATACTTAATATAATTTGTTTTGGTAGGACTGTGCTCTACATGTGTAGAGAATATGATATTTAGGTTAATATGTATCATGTGAGCGCTTAGGGCGTTGATGAGCGCATGATAAAATTAATGTGCATTATTATTATTATAAGCTGCTTTCTGTCACTCCACTGACTATTTTACAAAGCCATAAACAAGGAACGAGACAGTGAACAATAAACAAGGCACGAAATAACGAACAAAGAACGAGACAAAGAACAATAAACAAGGAACGAGATCCTAAACAAAGAAGGAGACAATGAACAATAAACAAGGCGCGAAATAATGAACAAAGAACGAGACAAAGAACAATAAACGATGAACATGATAATTAAAAGAACAATAAACGATGAACATAATAATTAACAAAGATCCCGACAAGGAACGAGACAATGAGCAATAAAAAACGGACGAGACAATGAGCAATAAACAAGGGACGAGACAATGAGCAATAAAGAAGGGACGATATAATAAACAAGGAATGAGAAAATAACAAGGAACGAGACACTAATATATAACAATAAGGAACGATTGTATGTCTGTATACTGCAATGCTTTGCACAGAACCACTTTATCATAACGTTTTGAGCTAGACCTGTTTTGCAGCCAAACTGCATTTTGTCGGATAGATATAAACCTCTGCAAACAAATTTATTGTTGGCGGATAGGTCGTGTAAACCTTTGCAGCCAAACTGTTTTTATGTCGGATAGGAAAAACAGTTTGCAGTCATCTTCGTCTAAAGCCCCTTCTTAATTGGGCGAATGTTTGTTCGCCGAACATACTTCGGACAGTTCGACGAACAACAGTTCGTTTCTTAATTGAATTTTTACCTCGCCGAACATTGGTTCGGACAGTTCGAAGAACTATGCTTCGTTCTTAACTGGCTTATAATGAGATGCAAGATTCGGCCCCAACTTGCGCCGGCAGAAGCGCAACAGACAGCATGATCCAAAATGTAGGCTAAGGTCCAGTCCAGTCCAGTCAATATACTTTAATCGTCTCTCACAAGGTAATTCAGCTAAC
>JABMCL010002637.1:1432500-1455328 GCA_018857735.1 Alviniconcha marisindica | reverse complement strand
AAACTAAACAAAAAAGCCGAGTTTAAAAAAAAAAGAATTATAGAGAAGAAGTTTAGGTGTTGGTAAATACTTTGACGGTCGTCTTTTTTGCAAAGGGTTCTTAGTAATACTTTCACGGTCGTCTTTTTGCGAAGGGTTCTTTTTTGAAGTCCAGAACTTTGCCTGATCCAAGTTCTCTCCGATTGTTGAATTCGATCGTAGGGCTGTGCGTAGCATCGGAGCTGGCTGCGTGCCTTTTCTCCTCCAAGAAATGACCGGTGTTAGCTGGGGAGTGTTGAGCGTCGTCGTGGTTGTCGTGCCCGGCGGATCTGCGATGGAGGAGTAGTCATGCGTCGCTATCGTCGCCACAAGTTGTGCCGTTGTCGCGTCGGTGGTGGAGATACCTGTTGCCGTCGTCGTAGGTGTCCATTTTCTTGACAGTAAGTGTCTGTTTTTCTTTTTTCCCCCCCCCCCCCCCCCCCCCTAGTTATTGGATAGTAGAGACTGATTATTATTTTTCGCTGTCGATTGGCGGCATTGAATTGGGTTGATTTTGAATCATGCACGCATGCAGATTTACGTCTTATGTGCATTTTGTGAGTTTTACTAATGATGCAGGAGGGGTGTTCCTGAACGTGTATTTGCGATTTGCTGCGTGTTATTTTGTGTTTGTGTGTATGTGTGTGTGTGTGCGTGTGTTTTTTTGTGTGTGTTGTGTGTGTGTGTGTGTGTGTTTTGGGGGTGGGGGGTGCATGCTGCACGGTGGGGACGTACAATGTTGTATGCGTGTGTTGGGTTTGCTTAAATTATGTAGTGGTCGTAGCGTACATGGTGGTGCGTGAGTAGTATGTATGTGGGCGTGCGCGTGTATGTGGGCGTGCGTGCGTACGTGGTGCGTGGGTATGGGGGCGTGCGTGTGTGTGACTGTGCGTGTATATGTAGTGGTGCGTAGCGTACATGGTGGTGCATGAGTAGTATGTATGTGGGCGTGCGCGTGTATGTGGGCGTGCGTGCGTACGTGGTGCGTGTATGGGGGCGTGCGAGTGTATGGGGGCGTGCGAGTGTATGTGTGGTCGTGCGTATAATTATGGTTGTGTTTGTGATATGTGGTTGTGTGTGTGGGTGTGTGGTTTGTATTTTTGTGTGTGTGTGGGGGGGCCTGTGGGTGACCTCTTTAACCTTAACGGAAGTTTCTTTCTTCATCACTGAAAATGTTATAAACGTCATTGTGTTGTATGATTGCGGAAATTACTGAGCTTTGCCCGTTCACAGTACTTTCAGTGACTCAGCTGTTTCCCATTTTTCCCCCCCCCCTTCTTTTTTTCGCCCGGGTAGGTTTGCCAAAACACATACCCTTCTGTTGACAATCGAAGTCATCAGATAATTATTCTCTCTTTTAGCAAAACCTGGAGTAGGTTAGAATATGGCTTTGTATGCTTGGCCTGCTGTCATGAATTCTGCCTTTCTGATCCCTGCCTTATCGGCTCATTCGGTTTCATTTTTACCACGGTCCTCTTCAGACACAAAGTGCTGTGTGTCTTTAATCAAACTTTTGCTTAATTCTGATCTGATGACTTGCGTTTTCGCTATGATTTGATTTTCTCTTTTGACTGCAAAGGCGATAAATATCAATTAAATGGCTGACTTCTTCTTGCGTCACAATGACGCAACAACAACCAAACGTCACGCGGACATAGTTTCACACAATTATTTTAAAGTATGACTGAGATTGGCTTAGCGGCGGCGAGGGGGGGGATGTAGCGATTTGTGCTTCTGTGTATGCATGCATACTTTTACTGGGGTTCACGTAAAGTTTGTTCGTCTAACGTTTGTCATCGAGAATGTCTAGCTGAAGAGCGATGACTGGCCTTAGCTCTCCGTAATCAGTTCTACTTGCATTACTCGTTTCTCCACCTGAGAGGAGGGGGCAGAGAGAGAGAGAGAACACGGGTGGGAGGAGAGGGGGAGAGAGAGAGAGAACACAGGTGGGAGGAGAGAGAGAGAGAGAGAGAGAGAGAGAGAGAAGAGAGAGAGAGAGAAGACAGAGCACAGACAAGAGCAGAAATAGACAGATAGACAGACAGACATATAGAAAGGGAGAGAGAGGCATGATCAGAGAGAGGGGAGGCAGAAAGAGGAGACAGAGGAGAGAGAAGATGATCAGGAAGAAGTGGGGCAAAAGAGGAAGACGGAGAGACGCAGAGGAGATCGACGGAATAAGGCGGGGGAGTAAGGAGAGAGAGATGCAGAGAGAGGAGAGGAAGAAAGGGAGAGAGGGAGTGGGAGACAGAGAGAGAGAGAGAAAGAGAGGAGACAGACGGAAAAAAGAGAGAGAATAGTGTGTGTGTGTGTGTGGTGTTTTGTGTGTGTGTGTGTGTGTGTAGAGAGAGAGAGAGAGAGGGGGGGGGAAGAGAAAAAGGAATATAGAAAGATACAGGATGGGGAGAAAGAGAAAGAGGGGGTGGGGGTGTATAAAGGGAAAGAGAGGAGTTGTCGGAAAGTTGGGAACCTAGCACCTAGGCATGCGCTCTAGTAGTCCGTCCCCTTTTCAACACAACATTGAGGGCGGGAGAAAGAGCCAAAGCCCCGTTAGATGTAAGCGGGTAGAATAACGGGTAGGTGTCACGTTTCGGGTCATAGTAGCTACCCGAGCGTAAACTTTGTAGTAAAATGTGTGCTCCCAGTTGTAGCGTAACTTTTTAAGGCAGCGCAGCAGACATGCGCACTGAGGCGTTCCCATGTACTCTAGACAGAAGACGGTGACGTTTCTTTGTTTGCAAGGACGGTTACTCTACCCCCCACCGCCACCCCACCCCATCCTCATCCAGACTGCATAATAATACAGTGCATCTCAGTGCGGTCTGCCACCCGGATTTATTGCGAGGTTATTCCATCCCATCGCATGGCTTTTCAAACTCACTTTGCGACCCCCAAGCGTGTCTGGCTGAAGAATGTAGTATTTTGGATGTATGTGTGTCAGAGATGAACCCTTTTCGCGGGTATTTTGTTCTTCTATGCCTTTTCTGTGGTTATTTTTGTACATTGCCTTTTTGTTGTTGTTGTTCTCTCTCTCTCTCTCTCTCTCTCTCTCTCTCTCTCTCTCTCTCTCTCTCTCTCTCTCTCTCTCTCTCTCTCTCTCTCTCTCTCTTCGCCCTGATATAACCGTCATGGTTGCCTGGTCGTTTAAAACCAATCTCTCTTCTTCTACTTCTTTTTTCTCTCTGTCTGTCTGTCTTCACTCTGTCTCTGTCTGTCTGTCTGTCTGTCTGTCTCTCTGTCTCTGTCTGTCACTGTGTGTGTGTGTGTGTGTGTGTGTGTGTGTGTGTGTGTGTGTGTCTCTCTCTCTCTCTCTCTCTCTCTCTCCTTTCTCTCTCTCTCCTCCCTTTTCCCCCCCCCTTTCTGTCCCACTGAAAAGGTTTCGGCTTTTCGTCTTCATAGCGTCAACAAGGTCGAGATCAAAGCACAAATTAAATCATTACAGCCCCTCCATGCCCCCCCCCATCTCCCTCCATCCTCTCTAAGCGGTGATCTTGGTGCTGTGGTGAGATGGAAGGAGGATCTTGTCAGATCACTCTCGTGGAGAACAGTCTGATGTCGCATTTCCATCAGGGACCGGCTGTGGACCTTTTCCTGTATCGGGAGCCATTGCAGGCAAACTGGTCATGTTAATAGTCAGGACTTTGGAGGAGTTTAATGACAGGGAAGATCAAGACTGAGAACGCAGGGAAGGTAGAGACAGAGAAGGCAGGGAAGATCAAGACAGAGAAGGCAGACAGGGAAGGTGAAGACAGAGAAGGCAGGGTAGGGAAAGACAGAGAAGGCAGACAGGGAAGGTGAAGACAGAGAGGGCAGGGAAGGTGAAGACAGAGAAGGCAGGGAAGACCAAGACTGAGAAGGCAGGGAACGTAAAGACAGAGAAGGATGGGAAGGTAAAGACAGAGAGGGCAGGGAAGGCAAAGACAGAGAAGGCAGGGAAGGCAAAGACAGAGAAGGCAGGGACGGTAAAGACAGAGAAGGCAGGGAAAGCAAAGACAGAGAAGGCAGGGAAGATCAAAACAGAGAAGGCGGGGAAGGTAAAGACAGAGAAGGCAGGGAAGATCAAGACAGAGTAGGCAGGGACGGTAAAGACAGAGAAGGCGGAGAAGATCAAAACAGAGAAGGCAGGGAAGGCAAAGACAGAGAAGGTAGGAAAGGTGAAGACAGAGAAGGCAGGGAAGATCAAGACAGAGAAGGCAGGGAAGGCAAAGACAGAGAAGGCAGGGAAGGCAAAGACAGAGAAGGCAGGGAAGGCAAAGACAGAGAAGACAGGGAGGGTAAAGACAGAAAAGGCAGGGAAGCTAAAGACAGTATGTATTACGAGGGAAGAAGGGAGAGTGAGGGGGAGGGGGGAAGAAAATAAATGTGTTTTCAAACCTGCAGTCACCTTCTTGGGAAATAATGACAGTTCGCTCTCTGCCTCTGTCTCTCACTTTGTCTCACTACCTCTCTGTCTGTCTGTCTGTCTCTGTCTCTGTCTCTGTCTCTGTGTCTCTGTGTCTCTGTCTGTCTGTCTGTCTGTCTGTCTGTCTGTGTCTGTGTCTCTGTCTCTGTCTGTCTGTCTGTCTGTCTGTCTGTCTGTCTGTCTGTCTCTCTCTCTCTCTCTCTCTCTCTCTCTCTCTCTCTCTCTCTCTCTCTCTCTCTCTCTCTCTCTCTCTCTCTCACAATAAACTTTATTCAGTCATTCATTCTCTCTCTACCCACCTCCCCAGATGTGGTAGGGGGAAACGAGCGAACCAGTTTTATTCACTCTCTACGATGAGAGTAACAATTATTCCTGCAGCAGCAGCAGCAATAACTGCCTCCAGCACAGTTTCTCCTCAGTGAAAACCGCACTGAGACCTTCATCAAGCGAGCGATACGGACTGTAATCTCTAATATGCCATGGAATAATTATGGTACCATAGGTCCACCATAACGCGACCCGCGGTGTTTGGTGTGTGCACTAACCACTCCTTTCCAAAGGTGACTATGGCTGCACGAAGGTGTCACAACGAGATCGATTGTTGGTGACAGTCATGTGGAAAGGTACTGGTGACTGTGCCGAAAAAGAACCGCAACGCCGAGCTGCGGTGTGATGCGATTATGGTACCCGAGGCCGCCATAAAACGGTCGATTGTTAGCGCCCCCTGGCGGGATGGCTGTCGCGCAGATGGCAGGTAAAGGCCTGGCGCTACAGACTGGGACGAAGGGCAAGGGAGGTAAATCGATAACGTCATTGTCGTCATCCTGCCTCTGGAACCGGACTTGCAGGATTGGAACAACATGAACAATACCCGCCCCCGCCCACCCACCCCCCCTCCCACCACCACCACCACCACCACCACCACCGCTACCACTACCACCACCCCCTAAGCGCCACACCACCTCCTTCACGAACACACACACACACTGCCAAGTGTGTCAATACCTGCAAGCAGAGACCGATTGCCTGCAGAGACTGGAAGCCAGAAATCGAACCAGCAGCAGCAGGAACTAGGCATAATTTCTGCATGACCAAAGAGATGCAAGGAAAAAAAGAAGCGTAGAAGAGACGTGGGTGGGTTCGCATTCAACGCGAGTCGCCGATCGTTTAAACTGATTAACTGTTAAAGCGGTTAATTGCTTTTTAATTAATTTATTTTTTACGTGAAGTCGTCTAAAGAATGAGGCTATGTACTGGACGCTAGGTACCATATCAGGCGGTACAAATAATACGGCCACAATTTTTTTCTTTTTTTCCTTTTTGATTCGTAGTGCACCTTTGTTATTTTATTTAGTTTTTCAAACTCAAATTCGGAAGCAGAAATCTAGAAATCAGGGTGACCTTCAGAGGCGTGCATGACACAAATTCTGCTGACTGGTGCGTGCCCCTCCGCCCCCCCCCCCCCCCCCCCCACCCATGCCCCCACTTCCACACAAGCCGCATTTGTGTTTATTTTTGTCAAGAGTTTCAATGTCCGTGAGCTCTTTTGTGCAGTAAAGCAATAAGCGAACGATTGAAAGTTCAGGTCGTAAAGGCGTGCGGTCTTCGTCTGTTGGAAAGTGGTAAAGGGAGAGAAGCAAAGCAAGCCCAAAGAGCGGCTGTGGGCATGTAGGCAGCCAGCAACACAAAACAGGGTTGCTATCTCAGCACAGAGGGGTGGAGGGGGAGGGGGGGGGGGGGGTAACCTGATAAATCATGTTGTTGAGTATGACTATCTAGACATCGATGATTCCCTCTCTGTCTTTCTCTCTCTCGCCTCTGCGCCCCCCCCCCCCCCCCCCTCACCTCTCTTTCTCCATCTCTCTCCCCCCTTGTCTTTCTCTGTCTGCCTCCTGCCAGCCTGTCTGTCTGTCTGTCTGTCTGTCTGTCTGTCTCTCTCTCTCTCTCTCTCATCTCTCTCTCTCCTCTCTTCATTCTTTCTAATCTCTTCTGACATTCCCTTATCATCTCTCTCTCTGCGATCTCCCTCTTCATCTCTCTCTCTTCTCTCTCTCTCCCCTGCTGCATGTATATTTTCTATAAATTATATTATTGGAAAGATTGGCTGTTAGACATGTCCACAATTGTGGATCAAATGCTACTATCTTGCAGTATTAAGGTTTTCGAGTTCGAATGCGAGTTTTCTCTCTTTGCTACAGCATATAAAACATAATTACATGCTCTCGACTTCAGCCTCTGTGACAACTTCGCTTTTGACGCCAAAATAATGAGCTTACCAGTCCTTTACCATGAAGCAGCTTGTGTAATGACTATCGGCTACCCCGAATCCAAAACTCGACAACTGAAACGAAAGACGTCTCTGAAGACAAATTACACCAACGGCCCCCTACCGTATACTTCTTTGTTAGACATAGTTGTACTCACCAACACGTCAACACATCAGCCAGCATCAACCCTGCCCCACGACTGCCTCCAACCACGTTCACACCAACGCCAACCATACTACGAGCCACCCGATCCCACCCCCACCCCCACTCCCGCTCTTCTCACAACCCACCCCACCCCTATCATCAAACCGGCGTAATGATACACAGACGTAAAAATTTGTCGAGCTTGCGTGTGTGTGTGTGTGTGTCACTCTCACCTCATGCAGAGCATAGATTCGTGACCCCAGTCTTTTGGCAGGCTTGTTTTGTGGGTATTAGCAAAACCTCGAACCTGGGCAGGGAGAACGGGGTGGAGGAGAGGGTGGGCGTGTGTGGGGAAGGTGGGGGGAGGGGGTGGTGCTGCTTTGCCAGGGTATACATGTACACAGGAGGGTAGTCCCGCGCAGTTCGCTAATTCGGTGACAATTGGGCTCAAAGCTTAGCCGGGATTTGTTGTCACGCTACCGTTACTGGCTTCGTTTCCCGCTTCATACAGTTTATACCAGCAGCGTCAGCAACATGAAATGGTACGCACTGTAATGACCAAGGCAGTAGTTACTGTTACGCTACCGTTACTGGCTTCGTTTCACGCTTCATTTAATTTATGCCGAGAGTGTCAGCAACATAAAATGATACGCTCTGTGATGACGAAGGCAGTAGCTGTTGTCACGCTTCGTCTCCCACTTCATATGGTTTTATGTCAAAAGTGTCGGCAACATCAGTTTTAAACTGACCGAATTTGTCTTAACCAATGAGCCACCCCAGTCGAATGGTGTCGCTCAAGTCCAACTCCGGGCGATGAACGACCGTTTAAATGAAGGAGGAATCAGGGTGTCTGCCCTTTGATCAGGGGATCGGCAGGCAACGATTAAAAAGTAGCGTGGCTTCCCCGGGTTGCCGGGTATTCAAGCCTTCGCTATGATAACCGCTCGGTCAACTTTGTGCTTCTTTGGTCGTTCTAACGTCGGAGGTTTGTTTATTTCAGTGATCAAAAAGCCTACGCGGCTTCTGTTGTTTTCTTCTGTAAGAGTGTAAGTCAATGCTTTGCGTTATAGAGAGTGCCGCGAGAGGGACCGCGCGCTGGGCACCATTGACGGGCAGGCGGTGTTGCACGCGGCAACCGTTTTCTCATGCACCTTCCGGACGTTTCTCAAGGTATGATGGTATTACTCGATTCACCCGGATTGACTGCTTGCAGTACTGTGTGGTTTTAATCGTGAGTTATTAGTTCCCAAAGCGAGCGAATCCTTGGCATAATAGGTTGCCACGACAGCCTTCAGGGACGGCGCGATTCGTAGGGATCACGGGGACGGGTATGACGTCACTGCTGTCTGTGGTGGCGATGCAAGGAGTAGGAACGAAAAGTGGCTTTTAAGTCCCCGTCAGCCACGATGGTTACATATCAGGGCGAGCAAGGAGCAGGGTGAACGTCGCTCGACCCAGCTGGTCGGAGAGCGATCCGATCAGTCATGGGCCGATGAAGGAAGTGGCATTACTTTGCAAATGTTAGAGTTTGATTTACTGATGTTCTAGACTCACTCGGCAGCTCCTCTTTGAAAGTGTAGTTGTTCCCCCCCCCCCTTCCCCCACCGATCCACCCTTCACGTCCCCACTCCACACACACACACACACCACCCGCCCCCCCCCTTCCGCCACACACACACACACACACAGTAAATATAGAGATATTTGAACTGACAGTTTCAAATGAATCCCGGAACAACTGACTGTTCCCGCCAGTTTTCGCCTTTTGATTAGCCTGGCCAGATCAGAGGCTTTCAGCTCTGCAGTCGACAACGCCAGCCGTCAGCTAGTCAGGGTCTGCCTTACCTTTTAAGGGGTATTTTCCCAGAATAAAACAACAACGCACAACACGAAAAACGCCCCGTCACTCTTATGACATCCGGCCGCTCCTCTTTAAAAGTGTAGCTGCTTCACCTCTCACGTGTTCATCGCTTTTGAAAGTGGCTTTTCTCAGAAAGGAAAACCATGCTTACCTTGTGGTGAGAAGTGGTGGGCACTAAAAATACTGTGTTACCGACGTTTCTCTCTCTCTCTCTCTCTCTCTCTCTCTCTCTCTCCTCTCTCTCTCTCTCTCTCTCTCTCATGCCTATATGTCTATAAATAATGCCTGTAATTTGACATCTACTTATCAGTAACTTAGCAAGGACTAGTTGTTAGACAGGTTTTTGACTGAACCTAAACTACAATCCTCGTAAAATAAAGTTTTCGAGTTCTCTCTCTCTCTCTCTCTCTCTCTCTCTCTCTCTCTCTCTCTCTCTCTCTCTCTCTCTCTCTGATACTGCCTATCATTGGTATTGTCCTGTTTATCTCTCCTAAAGCAACTCTAGCATTTTCCCCCGGTGTGCAGAAATGTACTTTTTCCTTCAGCGCTCATGTCGCATGTGATTCTGAACGAGTGCTTATCGCTTTTATAGCGCGTTGCTTTTGTTTTGAAATAAGAATAGCACAGAAAGTTGACCGTGCAGAAAAACAAAATTCTCCCTCCGCTCCTGCGGGAACTCGAACCCGCGGACTTTCGACCAGGAGTCCGGCGCTCTAACCACTGAGCTATCCCCGCTCCCCATTGACAGACTTTTCCTGTCGACTCTTCACATGAGTCTCCCTGGCTCAGTACCCTTACCTCGTCTTCTCACAAGTCTCCCTGGCTCAGTACCCTTACCTCGTCTGCTTACGAGTCTCCCTGGCTCAGTACCCTTACCTCGTCTTCTCACGAGTCTCCCTGGCTCAGTACCCTTACCTCGTCTGTTTACGAGTCTCCCTGGCTCAGTACCCTTACCTCGTCTGCTTAATTATACGAGTCTCCCTGGTTCAGTACTCTTACTTCGTATGCTTAATTATACGAGTCTCCCAGGATCAGTATCCTTACATTGTCTGCTCACAAGTCTCCCTGGCTCAGAACCCGTACCTCGTCTGTTTCATGTGATGATCAATTCCCTCCTTTTTCTGTCTACAGGACTGATAAGCCATGGCTGACGAAATCTGTATCCCAACGGATCGCGTTCCTGTGGACATCCTGAACAAGCTGAAGGAGATAGGTCTACTTGTCCAGTCCGAATCCATTCCGCCCAGGTCACTGTCGTCGTCGTCGTTGTCCTTATCAGCGTTGCCGTCGTCATCGTTTCCGTCAACTAGCAGCCAGAGAGAGCATGACGAGTGTGATAACCTTCCTAAGTCCGCCAGCCACACTGATTCAGTTGTGCACGTGCTCAACCCGGCAGTGACGTCACAAGAAACAACGCTCGTGCCGAGAGGCAGTGACATCGTGAGCGTCTTCGCAACGAGGCCGTCGCCTCCCAGAGACGTCCAGACTTCTTTCAACCCCGCAATGACGTCGTCACAGGAGAAAACGCACGCGCAGCAACCTGACGATGATGTAGTCAGCGTGTTCGCGACGAGGGCGTCGCATTCCAAAGACGCCGCGAGTCAGAGCGCCGCAAGGCAGAGTCAGCGGTCCGTGCTGCAGCTGCCCCAGCTTCACCCGAGTTCTTTACAATCAGTCCCCGCATCGTGCTCGCAAGGAGGGCAGCAGTATGCGACGCCGTCCTACCCAAATTATGCCGACGTCACCGACTTCCCAGGCGCCCCGTCACCGTATCCCGTACCCCCACCGCCACCGTCGTCCCCCTTCAAGTCGCTCTCCGGACAGGAAGCGGAGGAAGAGAGGCGCCTGCTTCACAACCGATCCCCGAGCAAAACGTCTGCCAAGCAACGCAGCTCGTCCCTCGAGCATTCCCAGTCTCCGTCCACGTCCGAGGCCTCCTCGCACAATCCATCAGCGAGGTCTTCGTCCCCGCCCTTGTCTCGCTCGCGATCGCCTCCCTCCCAGCAGTCGTGCTCCTCCGCGGACGACAACGTCGTCCGGGTCTTTCCGCCACGCTCCGCCACGCCTTCGGCAGACGTCGGACAGCGGAGCCCCAAGATGCTGACCCCTCCGGAAACTCCCGAGAGCGAGGGCAAGCGAGTGGTTCCTGAAGTGTTCACGTTCGACGATCTGACGTGCACGGAGGAACGGTTCCGACAAACTTACGAGGTGAGGGATGTGTGGGACTGTAATGTTAGTGTTAGTCTAATGAGTGTGGTGCTTACTGTGGACACACTTCTGTGTTGGGATAGATCGATAGATAGATACATATATAGATAGATAGATAGATAGATAGATGGATAGATGGACACAGAGAGAGACAGAGACAGACAGACAGACAGATAGATAGATAGATAGATAGAGCGGCAGAAAAACAGACATAAACTGGTAGGTAGGTAGGTAAGTAGATATTCAGGTAGAGAGAGATAGAGAGACAGAAAGAGAAACAGAAAGACAGAGAGATAGATAAACAGATAGTTAGGTAGATACATAAATGTGATGAACCGTTGAAAAGTTCGTTGCAAAGCTGTTGAACCAACGATCACTCTAGACGGGGATGGAGGTGGAGGGGGGAGCTCCTTCTCCAAAACCCTTACACGAGAGCAATGGTCACACATACTGTTCTTAATTGTTAACAAAGAAGAAGAAGAAGAAGAAGAAAACAAAGGAGAAGAAAGACAGAAAGAAGAAGAACAAGAACAAGAAGAACAAGAAGAAAAAAAGAAAGAAAGAAAGAAAGAAAGAACGAACGAAAGAAGAAGACGACATAGTAGAATTTTTTTAAAGAGAAAACAAACAAACAAACAAACAAACAAAACCTTACACGTGCTGTACACATACCGCAACCTAACTGAACCATCCCCTTTCTGTTACAGCGACTGTGCCAGCTCCAAGGCCAGATCACCCCGACCAAGCGCGCGCCGTCCACCCCTCTCCGGCACCCGTCGTCCACCCCGCCCACCCCGTCCTACAGGCGCCAGGAGGTGCCCCGCTCCCCGTCCCTCCTCCCGACCTCCCGCCGCTTCTCCCCAGTGGACCAGCGGCTGATGCAGTGTCTGCACGAGGCAGCCGCCGCATCGTCCCAGCAGCCCAAGAAACCCCCCAGCTCCCCGCCCGCCCCGATGCCCATGCAGCGACTGTCCGTGGAAGAGTACTCCGCCCCCCAGCGGCGAGACTCCCTCTCTCCTAAGCCCAAGAAGAGGCTGGACTTCGAGGAGGAAGGCGTGTCCTCTCAGATGCAGCGCTTGCGGAGTTATGACGCCAGCGGCGCGCCATACGCACTCCCCAGCCCCCGCGCTTCCGGGTCCGGGTCGGAGGGCTTCTTCACGTTTCCGGGCTACTCGATGGACGGCGGGCAGCAGCAGTTCAGCGCCGGGAGGCTGGGGTCTGGAACTCCGAGCAAGGCGGCGCTGGCCATGGCAGCGTGCCAGGAGAGACTGGCATCGCTGGCAGCGTGCTATCCCACAGAAGGGGGAGGCGAGGAGGACGACGACGACGACAGAGTGGGGCTGTTCTTTGCTGGGGCACGGAGTCTGCACGTGGACTTGCAGAACCGCATAGCTCTTCAGGGAGGCCGTTTCCCATTGAAGAGAAAACGACAAGGTTGGTTGAAGACGAAAACGCGGTTTTTGTACTATTATTATTATTGTTGTTGTTGTTGTTGTTGTTGTTGTTGTTACCCCCACGGCGAAATTGGCACTGAATAACCCTACTTAGTTGTCTGGGCTCAAAGCATCAACTAACTAACCCTCGTGAAAAATAAAGTTTTTGAGATTGTAGTCTTTGCTAAGCTGAGAAAGAATCAGATAAAAAGAGAAAGAGAGAGATAGACAGTGTGCGTAAGGTGGGGCGGGAAGAAAAGAGGGAGGGAGGGAGCGGAGGAGGGGGGGGGGGGGCAGAAAGAGAGAGATTATATGTGGTCGGGTTGTTCATTTATTCGTGTGCTAGATACAGAGAGAGAGAGAGAGAGAGAGAGAGAGAGAGAGAGAGAGAGAGAGAGAGAGAGAGAGCAGGAAAAAGAAAAGAAGAACAAAAGAAGAAAAACAAAACAAGGGAAACAAAAACAAAACAAAAAAACAAAACCTGACTGGCATAATAGTGTCCTTAAAAAAAATTAAAAAAATTAACAGTCTTATCTAGCCTTGTTGGTTGACCATTGACGGTGTCTTGTATTTTCACAGAACCGGAAGATGACGGAAGTGACGACATGGCCATGTGCACATGCGCAGTGATGGAGCAGAACTTCTTGCAGATGGCTGAGTGCGCCTACAAACGTATCAGACGCCTGGACAACTCGCCGGCTGACTTCGACAGATTTCGCACCGAACTCGCTCAGACAAACGATATTTTACGAGAGTCTATGGGACTCATGAAGCATATCCGGGACATCTGTGATCACCGGAAGCGGCCTAGGTGGTGAAAAAGGAACGTACTTCCGGCACGCTTGTGATGCCCGGAGTCTAATCAGCCGCCTGTCACACAACAACAAACTGTTGTTTGGTTTTGATTAAAGCGACATAATTCATCATTCCAGTTATTTATTTTCATTGCACTTTGTCAAAAGTCCAATGTAACTTATTTGACGGGGAATGGCGGCTCCCGAAGTGTGAGAAAAACTTTAATGACGATCATTCCATTTGATATACATTTCATTAAGTAAATAGTCAAACATAATTAATATATTTTTTGAGAAACCCTAGCGTACAATTGTAGTCGTAGGTAGATTTTAAGTTATTGATTGGATACATATGTTCATATTCGAATATCTATAAAAACAAGCCGTCCTGTTTTGTGTGTGTATGGTTTTGTTGTTGTTGTTTGAATACTATCATTGACTAAATCCACAGACATAAGTGTTCTTAATGAATTCACCTGACATTTCATTTTCTTGGGAACTCAATTTGGGCGTTCATTCCCAACGTTTGTCTGCACTGAACTGTTTATAGTGTGGTGTGATTTTTAAAAAACAACATATTTTACCCTCTGTTTGTGTGACCACAAATCGGTTTCCTTTTGTAGCATTGCACAATTTATGGGTCAGTTGTTGTTAGCACCTTGATATTATACTTGTGTGTGTGATGCACTGGCCAGGTAATATAAGAAAACTATCCAGATTGATGAAGCCAGCAGTGCTTTCTTGACTTTCTTGAAAGGGTATTTGCTGTTACGGAGATTAAGCCTACAATTCTTGATTGTTTTCTGGTGTTCAAAGTAAAATCAGCAGTAAAGTCTCGATCCCCATAAGGACGGTATTGTTCACCTCAGATATAATGTGATAATGGCTTTTGGACTGATTGTTGAAAGTTGTATTCGGGTACTGCGGCTTAATCCCCCCCCCCCCCCCCCCCCCTCCGCCCCCGCGGTAAGGTTACATTCACATGCATGTACCTTTAGAATTTCAAACTATGTTTCTGTAACTGTGATCGGCTTGAAAGTCACCAGGATTTGTAACATCTTGGTCGCCTGCGATGATGCTCGCTGTAACTGAATGTTTTAACACGGGGAAAGATGCAGAAAGAATTAATATAATAATTATTATTGAAGCGTTTTGAAGCGTTCGTTGTGTGTCCACATAACAGATCACCTCCGCCGTTTGCTTCCTGCAGATCTTGCTGGTCGAAGCTCACTTAGGGCGGGTTCTGATCGAGAGAAGTTGTCTCCAGTGTTGAAGGGTTGGGGTTCGATCCTGGTAGGAGCGGTGCGTTTTCACCTCAAATGTGATACCGGCTCTCGGAGTGGCTGACAAGGGGTTTCTCCAGTCTACGAATCCCCCCCCCCCCCCTGCTTCCCCTCTCCCATCCATTTCTCTCTTTCTTCTCTTCTTTCGTAAAGGGCCATCCAAGTGTACTTAAAAAAGAAGAAGAAGGAGAAGAAGAGAGAGAGAGAGAGAGAGAGAGAGAGAGAGAGAGAGAGAGAGAGAGAATTTACGTAATTACACAGAAAGATAAGCCTAGTTCTGTGTAATAAATGCTAATAGTAATTTGCACGGTTAGTGCACCCGTTGGCAGCAGGCTCCAAGCTTTCTGTCCTGCGGCGTTCTTGGATCAGTGGATGCGACGACGAGTAGAGTGTGAGTTATAATTGTTAGTATATGCATCTATGGGAAATGTCCCGTCTCGTAGACAATGTACCATGGCTGTCCGTCTTGCACACGTGGCTAAATCGACCATCAGTTTGCATATTTTGCCCATTCATAAGTGCTTATGTCTAGAGCGGAGAATAGCCCTATATTAAAGCGATCAAAAATAGTGCTATATACAAGCAATCAACAACTACTGAATTCTAAACGGTAAGAAGACACGAATTAGACGAATATGAAAGTTAATGCTTTCTGTCTGCTCCGTCTAACCAATCTGCTAGAATGTTCTCGCCATCTGAAGAAGAAAAAGACAAAAATCAGTTTGGTCACATTCATGCAAGTAATGGTCTTTGAACAGTTAGTTGTATTACGAGATTTTGTTTTTTTGTTTTTTTTGTTTTTTTGTTTACAAGGTGAAAATCCGAAAGGAAGAGCACTCCTGTGTCTTGCCACAGCGCTGGTCCCCCCTTGTACCTAGCGGCTGAAGGTCAAGAGTGTTGACAAGTCGTAATGGCGCGGACACTTTACAATCGATTAAGTGCGGGTCCGTTATCGGAGCGGGGAGGAGGCGTGTTTGCATACAATAGGAATGGAAAGGGAGTGGACGCAGCGCCCTGGTGTACACCACTAGCTTTTACCGGGCCGACGGTGACTACAACGACTCGAACGTGTCACTCCTCTTGCTTTTGCTCTTCCTTCTTCTTCTCCTCCTCCTCCTCCTCCTCCTCCTCTCTCTTCTTCTTCTTCTTCTTCTTCTTCTTCTTCTTCTTCTTCTTCTTCTTCTTCTTCTTCTTCTTCTTCTCTTTTCTTTCGTCTTGATGTAAAGGATATAACATCATGGTTGACTGGGCGTTAAAAAGCAATTTTCTTCCTTTCCTTTCTTTCTTTCCTTCTTCTTCTCATCCACCTCCTCGTCCTTCTTCTTCTTCTTCTTCTTCCCTCCTCCTCTTTTTCTTCTTTCGTCCTGACATAACGTCATGGTTGACTAGGCGTTAAAAACAAACTTCCTTCATTTTATTTCCTTCTTTCCTTCTACTTCGTCTCATCCACCACCACCACCACCACCACCACACAACCACCTCCTCCTCCTCGTCCTCCTCCTTCTTCTTCCACCAAGCTCGGCTTCCCTATGTCACCACGATGAAACCAAGTCGTGGTTGGGGGCATAAAGAGTTAGTCGCTTAAAACCGTAGCACTGACGATGATGCGTGTCGGATGTCAGGCTGACATATTAGGGACACCCGTACCACTCCTTTAAGCTGAGGGTTTATCTGGATAGGAGCCCAGTACAAGTCATTGTCTCCCCCCCCCCCCTCCCCCCCGCCCGCCATCACCACCACACCTCCCCGGTGTGCGGCACAGCGTGTTACCAACCGTTGTACCAAAGGTTAGCTTGTTGGAAAGGTACTTGAAGTTTGAATCTGTGATTACTACCTTGATTGTTTGAAGAGGGATTTTTAGTAATATTATTATTATTATGTCGTAGAGAAGGAGAAAAAAACAAAGCAAACAAAAAAACGGAAGAAAAAAGAAAAAACAACAGAAGAGGGCAACAGCAACAGCAACAACACAGAAAATAAATACGCACTACTTTGGAGCAAACGAAATACTCCAGAAAAACAACAACAACCCGGTTACAGTCACATAGTGAGAAGATGGGGATGTCGGTAATGTGTGTGTATGTGTGTGTGTGAGGGTGGGGGGGGGGGGGGGGGGGGGGGGGGTTGGGGGGTTTTGGAGTGATTTGACGTGGCGTACCGGGCTTTGAGAATGGGGCTTAAGTTCAGTTTAGGGATTGGCGTTATACTAGGAGATGAATTTTTGACGATGAGAAATCCGTATTTCAATTTACAGTTTGGCATTATGCATTGAGATGGAGCTGTTTAACGACGGAATCAATCATCTGTCCGGATCGCAGCAGCGTTTTACATCTGCAGTGTCCAATTTAGCAAAAATGGGCAAGTCTTACCTGGACAGCAAGTCTTACCTGGACAGTAAGTCTTACTTGGACAGCAAGTCTTACCTGGACAGCAAGTCTAACCTGGACGGGCAAGACCTGGATAGGCAAGTCTTATTTGGACGGGCAAGTCTTACCTAGACGGGCAAGTCTTACCTGGACGGGCAAGTCTTACCTGGACAGGCAAGTCTTATCTGGATGGGCAAGTCTTACCTGGACAGGCAAGTCTTACCTGGACAGGCAAGTCTTATCTGGATGGGAAAGGCTTACCTGGACGGGCAAGTCTTACCTGGACGGGCAAGTCTTGGACGGGCAATTCGTACCTGGACGGGAAAGGCTTACCTGGACGGGCAAGTCTTACCTGGATGGGCAAGTCCACAGCCGCTGCAAGAGCAGCACTACCAGATTTTGTTTGTGATGATACAGTTTTTAAATTGTAACTTCATATTGTAACAGCTCGTACGCAAACCAACCACATTTCTTCTTTTTCTTCTTCTTCCTCTTGCTTTCTCTCTTTCTTTTTCTTTCTTTTTTTCGAGTAATTTTTGTGGTGAAGGGCAATTTCAACACTCTTATAATACGATTTCTAAACCCACCTTCTGACACGCAGGTAACTGCCGGTAATTTTGTAACGTGCTTTTGAGAGACAGAAAGCAAGATCAAGAGGTTGTTTCGCGACTCGTGATACACGAGCCAGCACGAAGTAAATCTCGCGAATTTGATACAGTTATTGTTCTACCCCCTCCCCCTCACTGTGCGGTTACTGCTACAATTGTTCAACTGCCAACCTCTCTCTCTCTCTCTCTCTCTCTGACCCCCCTCCGCATCCACTTTCCGCCACTCTTTCACAAAGCACCCCACCCCCTTCCCCCCGCTCGAAGTCTCCACGCTGAACGAAGAGTGTGATAAGAACTGCTTCACGACGCGTAGTGTGATTGTAAACTGAAGGGCCTACCTCTCCAGATTAAACACAGATTCTCCAAGTCTCAAAGTTGCAGAGTCAGTGATATTGCCAGCGTTTTTGTTATCTGTGGATGGATTTGCACGATTCACAAGTTTGAACCACAAACATGTGAGCTGCTGCAGTACACGTAAACAGTTGTTAAAGCTGAATATGTTGTGCACAAGGTTTGTTTCTGGTAATGTGATGGGTTTTTTTTTTTTTTTTTTGAAACTGAATGTTGTGATTACATAATTATCGGGGTGTGTGTATGTGTATGCTGTTGTTGATTTGTTGTTGACTGCTACCAAAACATGTACACGGCTGAATTTTAATAGATGTCCCCAATTCTTCAAATTGAGCACTGGAAGAAGACGAAGAAGAAGAAGAAGATACGGCTGTGAAGTTAGAACTGACCCGACGTATTAGTATACGTCATTTTTAATGCGACTGAGATACAGTATCAGAATGACGTCATAATAGCAAGCACCCAAAGGGCCAGTAAACATAGCGTCATTGTCATGACCTTTGAAGCTTTAGTTTGAAAAGGAAAAACCCAAAGGAAAGAAGAGAATCGCAAAGAAAATAACCCTGGGTAACGCGTAATACGGTTATATAGTTACACGTAATTTGGAGAGTAAGTAAGTAAGTAATTTGGTGTTCTACGTCCAGTCAACCATTACGGTTATCTCAGGACGTTATAATTTGGAGAATGGGGAACATGAACATTGCAGTGATGGTTGAATCAGTGTTGTGACAGTATCCCATTCCTGAGCGATATTTACGAAACGTTACTTACAAAATGGACATAGGCCTATTTCTGCTTGTAATTAAAACTGCTGATATTCTTCACTGTCTGTGTTGGTGTTTGCTGTGAGGTGAAATATTTATTGCAGTGACACTTTTTCTGTGTACGCGTGTATATCCACAACAACATTATGTTTCAGTTTGGTTTGCTGTGATTGAAAAAAAAGATGCGTTAGAAAATCTTTGTGATGTTGAATTATTCCGTTGTAACATATCAATCTGAACTATGTATTGTCAGAGCTTATATTTATTGATATATACCTCTTTGTGCACCCCCCCCCCCCCCACCCCCCTTCTCTCTCTCTCTGTCTCTGTCTGTCTGTCTGTCTATCTGTCTCTCTCTTCCCCCCACCCCCCCCCCCTCATCATTCCAAATCAGCACTTTCTGCTTCCTTTGTCTACTAAAGCTTCCTTCCTTTGACCAGTTCCTCAGTATCAGTTATTACGAGTTATGTACATATCAGATTTGACAGCTTTATACATATCATATTTATTTTTACAGCACATAGAATCGACGTTTTGATTTTCTACCTCCGTCCTGCGTTGAATATCCGTAGAACTACATTTCTCGCGAAACAACAATAGCGAGTTTCTATTTATTGTTCCACAGAAGAAAACAATCTTGTAATGTATCTCTACGTTAAATTATTTGATGATGTCTTTGAAAAAGTTTTAATTAATCGTAATTTAAACGCATCCTAGTGACTGAACACATGCGCTTTACTAATCCCTTTTGTTTTTGTTGACCAAAACTTCATTGTTTGACGTCACATAATAAATAACCTTCGATTTATGCAACATTTAATGCTTTTGTTGCAATTTGTGTACGTCTGAGTATTCAGTACGAAGTAATACATTCCATTTTAAAGCATTCTTTTCATTTGCTTTTGACATATACTTTGAACGCATGCTTTGGATGCGTTTTAGACTGAAACGACCGAGTTTACACGTGGTTTGCCTCAAACAAGGCTACTGTTGATGTGTTCCAGTTAATAATGTGTTCAGAGATCCAATCATTTACATACATGCGTGCTTTGTTCATGTGTTCAGAAATCCAGCGATCCAAGTTGGTTTGGATCCGATGAAAATGTGTTCAGCTATTTTGACATTTTGAACTGCCCTGCAGTTTTTAACAGTGTGTGGTTTATTAGCATATCTGCTTTTTGTAATTTTGTGTTTACTATTTATTAGAATTGGAGTGATTAAAGGATTTGAGTTTTCTTATTTAGTGTACTACAGTTGTGAAAATCCGGTGCGCACGCGTATGGGTGTGTGCCGCGTGCGTGCGGCGTGTGTGTGTGTGTGTGTGTGTGTGTGTGTGTGTGTGTGTGTGTGTGTGTGTGTGTGTGTGTGTGTGTGTGTGTGTGTGCGTTTTGATGTGCGTGCGTTCGTGCGTGCGGGCTTACGAGGGCGTGTGTGTGTGTGTGTGTGTGTGTGTGTGTGTGTGTGTGTGTGTGTGTGTGTGTGTGTGTGTGTGTGTCAGTGTGTGTGTGTGTGTGTGTGTGTGTGTGTGTTTATGTGTGTGACTGTGTGTGGTGCACCGGCCCGCGCGCGCGTATGTGTGCAGTGCGCGCGCGCACGTGTATCTCAGTGTGTGTGTGCGTGTGTTTGTGTGTGTGTGTGTGTGTGTGTGTGTGTGTGTGTGTGTGTGTGTGTGTGTGTGTGTGCGTGCGTGTGTGACTTGATACCTCTTCACATTCAGTCACGACTCAGCCACAAACACTGATTCACCAGTGACTTCTCATTCTACTGCCGGTACTACTCCGAGCCAGTACAGTAGTTTGTCGATCAGTGTCAAAAGGCCCCGATTTAAACACGAATCACTGAAGCAGTCCAGAGAAAAGCGGCCTAGCTACTTACCTACACTACAAAACCAGAACCGATAGCGTTGCCGTCAAACGCTGCCTGTCAGTCTCGTCTGGAGATAAAAGAGAAATATACCATGACGAAACAGTGTTGGCGCTTGCATCAGGCAGCGCAGCACCGATAACTAGCTGCTGTCTGCCCGGCCGGTCGAGGGCCCGGTTAGCTCAGTCGGTAGAGCATGGGACTCTTAATCCCAGGGTCGTGGGTTCGAGCCCCACATTGGGCGATTTTTTCTTTTCTTTTTTCTTTCCTTTTTTTCTTTTCTTTTTTTCTTTAAATATATTTTTATCGCCTCTTCTTTTTTTCGTTCTTTTCCTGAGGTGACCCTGTGCAGTTGACGGGACATAAAATCCGAGAACTAACTTTTTTGCTTCCCTGCCGGTTTTGTTCTTAGACTGGTTGCTTCCCTGCCGGTTTTGTTCTTAGACTGGTGAGGGGGTAGGACGGTTGAGGTCGAATGACTGTGTGTGTCTGCGTGCATGCGCGCCCATGTGCGTGTCGGTATATATGTGTCTGTGCGTACGTGCGTGCGTACGTGAATGCGTGCGTGAGTGCGTGCGTGCGTGCGTGCGTGTGTGTGCGTGCGTGCGTGCGTGAGTGCGTGCGTGCGGCGTGCATGGGTGGGTGCGTGCGTGTGTGCGTGTGTGCGTGTGTTGCTGTCTGTGGTGTGTTTTAGTACAGCACAATTTTGTTGCCAAGCGACAAATGCATTACGCAAGGAACGCGCCACGCTGACGCATTCAGGTTTTGTTGTTGCTGCTGCTTTCATCCTCGTTCTAGTTCTCGTTCTTCGATCCTTTACCCCGTATCAGCCCCTGTCTCCCTCCGTTGAGCTTTTTATTCTTGTCTAAACTCTCAGACCAGTTGTGCAACTTGAGCCCGACAAGCTGGTCGCTGACCCAGAGCCAGGTCTATTGTATCACGACCGATCCAGGCCACTGCTGATCCCGGCTGATCTTTGACACTTTCCATGAAACCAATATCGCCCGTATCCTCCCCCCCCCCCCCCCCCCCCCCCCCCCTCACTGCCAAGGAGGGAGTGTAGTTATCACGCTGTTGATAACACCACGATGCCCGTGTTGCGGTCTTTGATTGGTTCAGTTACGAGTGGCTTGGTCCTTACCGATTTACGCCCAAAGTCTGAAGATTTGGGATATTGCTTTCACCAACTGATATGAGTCCTTTCATTTGGTTGACTGGCTTAACGCCGAATTGGTTCAAGGGATCTGTCTGTCTGTCTCTCTGTCTGTCTGTCTGTCTGTCTGTCTGTCTGTCTGTCTGTCTCTCTGTCTCTACTCTCCTCTCCCCCTCTCCCCCCCCCCCCCCCCCCCCCCCCCCACCACTGAAAAATGTGTGTGTTCTGGGAGAGGAGGGAATGGGGGATGAGGGGGGGTGGCGGTGGGGGTTAGGGGAGGGGGCTGGGGTGGCCGGGAGGTGGGGCGCGCTGGGGGGTAAGTGGGGACGGGGAAGAGTTAGGAAGCCTGCATAACGATATACACGATTACCAGCAGATTGCTCTGAGTTTTGGTGGAGAGAAATCGACAGTTTTTCCCTCTGATCTTTTTAATATTTTCGGTGGGTGAAGGGAGGAGGTGTGAAGGGGCGGGAGGAGGGAGATGGGAGGGGAGGGGAGGGTGGCCGGGGAATTCGGTGAGAGCAATGTCACTGACCCCAACTTTTAAAGACAAAGGTGACCCCGAAGCGTCGGACTCGAACCTGCGTTCGTTTGTTTAGTGCTTGGCTTTTTTTGTGTGTGTGCTTTAAAAAACAAACAAAAAACTCTGACGATAATGATAGTTTAGGAGCCTCTCTTTAGTACTTTTTATAATAATTGTGGTATATATTCTTCTCTTTCTACTTTTTTCCCCTGTTCTTCTTCTTCTTCTTCGTGTTCTTCTTCTTCTTCTTGTTATTATTAAACCCTACCCGTTCCAGTTCGGGTCTGCATTCGCAGTTGAAGCAAAATTGTCGCCAATATTGAGACGACAGATCAACACGACTGACTGATTAATTCATTGATTGATATGTTGACTGATTTACTGTCTGACTGGCTGACTGACAGACTGACTGACTTACTGACTGACTGGCTGACTGGCTGACTGACTTACTGACTGTCTGACTGGCTGACTGACTTACTGACTTACTGACTGACTGACTGGCTGACTGACTGACTGACTGACTTGAATAAGTGCACCCCGTTATGCGCAGTCTTTCATTTATTAATTGAAAATGTAAGAGTATAAAGTTAAGTTTGACACCAAAGGTACGCAGCCACATCTAAACACGTAGTTTTTCAGTTCAAAACACACAGCGTCCAGCAGCTACACTGAATATGGGGGCCGCAAGATCTAAACACGTAGTTTTTCAGTTCAAAACACAGCGTCCAGCAGCTACACTGAATATGGGGGCCGCAAGATCTAAACACGTAGTTTTTCAGTTCAAAACACA
>JABMCL010002637.1:1425000-1427500 GCA_018857735.1 Alviniconcha marisindica | reverse complement strand
TCTAATTACGTTTTGTAGCAATCAGTCAAGCCGACCGGGCAGGCCTTGACAAAGCCCTCAAGGGCGAAAATTTGGAGTAAAAAGTTTCTAATACAAAACATGCTTGGACTTTGTTATACTTTCTCTACATGACACCATACTGAGTCCTTCCTGCACGGTGCGGTGCCCAGGAGTCACAGAGAGAGCCTTGTTTTTCACTCTCTCTCTCTCTCTCTCTCTCTCTCTCTCTCTCTCTCTCTCTCTCTCTCTCTCTCTCTCTCTCTTCTCTCTCTCTTATATATATATATATATATATATATATATATATAAGAGAGAGAGAGAGAGAGAGAGAGAGAGAGAGAGAGAGAGAGAGAGAATATAACAAAGTCCAAGCTTTTGGTTTAAAAAAACTTTGAATCCAAATTTTCGCCCATCTTGAGGCTTTTTCTGTGCATTTTTAGTTCCGTCGTCCATGTCGATATTCAAACACTGATGTACTGCAACTTCAAAAAAGAGCTACTTACGTGCTGCGTAAACTTCGAGGTTCCCAGTCTACAGCCCTACGGGGCTGGGGAGGTGTGAAGGGGGAAGGAGGGTTTTTAATTTTAATTTTATTATTCTTTCACTGTGAAATCCCTTTCCCGAACATTGAGAACTACGCACACGCAATTCCAAAATCTATGCTTGTCGGAAATCGTAATCAGCAAAATCAAGCCGATTTCTCGACTAATTAATCACCCACAAAAGGCAGCAAGGTTTCATTTATAATAATTGCTCTCGATAAGGATGTGGGTTTTCCACCCCAAACAAACAAGCCCCCATCGCAATCCGCACCACCCTCCCCGGGCGGCGGAAATGGACAAAGTCTCCGCTGCACCTTAGTCCAGAGAGTCTGTCTGATACGGTAGACCCGACTATCGATGAAGTTAAATCAGATTTCAGACTCCCTCCGTCTTGGGCACGAGCTCCCGGACTTAGCAACTGACGGGTTTGGCGCGGGGGCCGGTGACAAACCGAACTTTCATGACACTCCGTCCCAATCCGGAGCGCGGATTGTGACAGCCTAAATCCGCATTCACTTCCGTTCAATACGCTATCGCTGACGGCATACGGGGTCCGATAGCTTGTCCAGTCTGAGAATTAGATGCAGAACCGTTCTTTCAGCCGCGGTATAAACTAGGGTATCTTTAGATATCGTAATCCCGGCGACGCGCGATTTGATGCAAACCCTAGCACGCGATACTGGTGGAAGTTTTGTTTGGATATGCAAGAGGGAATAATGAGTTATCGTTGCTCTGATTTGAAATCAGGTTCCAGGCTGGATTAGATGTGCAACTCAATCAATGCACGCGGGTGTTGCTATGCATAAGGAACGGTGGACAAGTCTCGGAAGCTGGAATTAACTGACCAGAAACTCACCCCCTCTTTCTTCTTTCTGTGATAAAAATTATTGTAGTTGAAGTCCGATTTCAGTCCCTGGGTATGTAAGTGTTAGCGTGCTCGTTAGTGGTAGCTTTTTGTTTTGTTTGTTTGTTTGTGTCGGGGTGGGGTTGGGGGTGCGTGTGGGGGTTTGTGTGTGTACATGTGGTGTGTGTGTGTGTGTGTGTGTGTGTGTGTTGTGCGTGTGTGTGTGTGTGTGTGTGTGTGTGTGTGTGTTGTGGTGGTGTGTGTTGTGTGTGTGGTGTGTGTGTGTGTGTGTGTGTGTGTGTGTGTGTGTGTGTGTGTTGAGGGGGAGGAGAGAGAGAGAGAGAGAGAGAGAGAGAGAGAGAGAGAGAAGAGAGAGAGAGAGAGAGAGACAGACAGAGTAGGTGGGTGCCTGAAGTAAGGCTTTGGGCTGGCAAGAAGAAAGCCCTTGGTTCGATTCCGCTTCGGCTCTCCTCTCTCTTCAAAAGTTGTGGTCTGTGGATACTGTCTAGTGACAATGCCAATCAAAATGAATGAAACATGATACTGGTTCTCATCGCTGCCCATCTTAATGCATAATAATTCTGATGATGACAATGTAGCGTTGAGTATACACACACCCCCACCGTGCCCCCCCCCCCTCCCCCCTGCCCCCACCCCACCACAACCTCCTGAGTTCCTCGTCAGGGCCTCATCGTAGTCAACGGGACGTTAAACAGCTTTAACCAAACCAAACTGTCAGCCGAACCGCTAAGACTCTGTAAGGCCAGGTATGGCGACGACAAGGGAGATAATTATTTACCCTGAGTCTCATCACGCCTTGGCCGGCAGAGGGCGCTCGGACAGCAGTCGTGTCGTCTGCCTGTCACTTGTAATCGCAGAGTGAAAGGCTTATCTGCTGCTGCAGGTGTCATCTCAAATATTGCTGCCGGCCAGTAGGGTCCAGTCGGCTGACCGACCCAGGCCGGTTTAGACACTGTTCCTTACACGGGAAATAGCCCAGGCCGGTTTAGACACTGTTCCTTACACGGGAACTAGCCCAGGCCGGTTTAGACACTGTTCCTTACACGGGAACTAGCCCAGGCCGGTTTAGACACTGTTCCTTACACGGGAACTA
>JABMCL010002637.1:1417500-1420000 GCA_018857735.1 Alviniconcha marisindica | reverse complement strand
CGGTGTTTTACGCCCAGCCAAACATTGCGGGTATCCTTGGAGACTAGACTGCAGTTCTGCTGCCTTCAGAAGACAATAGAACTGCAGTGTACACTCTGCTGCCCACTGCAAGTCTATTGTGCTCCTTAGAGAGCAGAGTTTACATTCCAAATCTACTGTCTTCCTGGAGAGTACAGTAAAGAGCACACAGCAATACGTCTATCATCTTCCCAGAGAGTACACCATAGTGTACACAGCACGTCTATTGTATTCCTGGAGAGTACACCAAAGAGTACCGAAGAGTACACAGTAGTATGTCTGTTATCGTCCAGTCACTGCAGATCTGTTGTCTACCCGGAGACTACACTAGAGCGTGCATGCAAGACTATCGTCCTCCCCGAGAGTCCACTACAGCGTACGCTACAAGACTACTGCCTTCGTTAAAAGTATATTATCTTACTTGGGTGTGTACCAGAGTGTACAATGCAAATATACTGCCTTCCTAAGATGGCACACTAGAGCGTATACGGCGAGTCTATTCTCTTCCTTGAGAGTACACCGGAGTGCGCACAGCAGCAAGTCTATTGCCGTCCTTGTGAATGCACTAGAATGCATACAGCAAGAAGTCTGTTGCTTTCCTAGAAAATACATTAGAGTGTGCAAACTAGTCTACTGCATTCCTAGAGAGTACACTGGAATGTACACAGCAAGTCTATTGCATTCCTAGAGAGTACACTGGACTGTATACAGAAAGTCTATTGCATTCCTAGAGAGTACACTGGAATTACACGGCAAGTCTGTTGCATTCCTAGAGAGTACACTGTAATGTACGCGGCAAGTCTGTTGCATTCCTAGAGGGTACACTGGAATGTACACAAAAAGTTTATTGCATTTCTAGAGAGTACTGTAGAGTGTGCAAGCTGTCTTCCTGGAGAGTATACACTATAACGGATGTACCCGGAATCACACGCATAGACACAAATGCCATCGCTACCAAAATGTGGGCCCTCACTAAGCTGGACCCACTTGCGTCTTTTCTTCGTTTCCCCTTTAACTTGGCATGCCCCTTTTCACAAAAGAATCTTGGTGGAAACAGTTTTGGAGCAACCACATTCCCACAAAAGGAACAGTTTTGGGTCAACCAGGTTCCCACAAAGAGGAACAGTTTTGGATAAACCGCATTCCCACAAGAGGAACAGTTTTGGATCAACCACGTTCCCCACAGCAAAGTTCCATCAGACTTTGCACAGCAAAATATGCCACTTCAGATCCAGAAACATGCGAATTACTGGGTCTGGCATTCCTAACCAGAAGTTCAGTATCCCCCTAGCCCACCGCGTTTGATCAATTACACCTTGTTTACAAATCCAGCTTCAAACTCACCGGGTGAAACAGTCCACGTCGGGTAATTTCATTGGTGCCTGGGTCAATGTCAGTTTCATTTGTCGATCAGAACTGCAGGGAATAATCCCTCTGTTTGGAATGTGATTTCAGTTTTCAATGTTGCGGAATGCACTGAAGGGGAAAGTCGTGAAACTGATGTATCTCTATTATGTGTGGTGTATATCTTTATTATCTGACTTCCGCGGTAGGGGGGAAGTGTAAATAGTCCGTTTGAGGATATGCCAACTGATAGTTTGTTTTGGAAATGTTCCTTAAAGGAACTAGCCTTCTCATTCCATAGACAACAAGCTGTCTCCGGTTTGTTGTTGTTGTTGTTTGTTTGTTTGTTTGTTTGAGGGCGGAGGGGGGTGGTTGTTGTTATTTTGTTTGAGTAAGTCTCTCTCTCTCTCTCTCTCTCTCTCTCTCTCTCTCTCTCTCTCTCTCTCTCGCCTCGTGTTGTGTGTGTGTTGTGTGTGTGTGTGTGTGGTGTGTGTGTGTGTGTGTGTGTGTGTGTGTGTGTTGTGTGTGTTGTGTGTGTGTGTGAGAGAGAGAGAGAGAGAGAGAGAGAGAGAGAGGGAAAGAGAGACTGCCGTTTGTGTGTCTGTGTGCGTGTGTGTGTGTGTGTGTGTGTGTGTGTGTGTGTGTGTGTGTGTGTGTGTGTGTGTGTGTGTGTGTGTGTGTGTGTGTGTGTTTTATAAAGGTACTGTCATTATATAATTGTACATTATTTCAAGGGCATATATGGACGTGCTTTGTCTTAGTATTACAATAGTATTATATGAGGTGGTTAGAACTTACTACACGGATTTGCGCCAGTCAAATGCCATTTGATTGATTGAATGATTGATGTCGGTGACGTCGCTTCTTCTTCTTCTTCTTCTTCTTCTTCTTCTTCTTCTTCTTCTTCTTCTTCTTCTTCTTCTTCTATACAGTAATACTTGACTAAG
This sequence comes from Alviniconcha marisindica, assembly GCA_018857735.1. Taxonomy (NCBI): domain Eukaryota; kingdom Metazoa; phylum Mollusca; class Gastropoda; family Provannidae; genus Alviniconcha; species Alviniconcha marisindica. Next base: position 1,417,691 of record JABMCL010002637.1, on the reverse strand, counting down.
AAACTGGAAGAAAATCTGCAGCCCTGATTTATAATCATGTCCGGACTAATGCTTGGTTTAGATCTGAAGAGTAAACCACTTTCTGATTTACAGTCTTCCCCGGACTTACACTAAGACTTTTCTTTTTAAACTGCTTGGAGGGGTGGGAGTGGGATGGGGGGGGGGGGGGGGGGGAGGGGGGACTTTGATGT
>JABMCL010002637.1:1395000-1402500 GCA_018857735.1 Alviniconcha marisindica | reverse complement strand
TGGAGGTGGGATATGCTGTATATTTTGCCATTTGTCTCTATTTTTGTGGGAATGGGTGTTTTTTGCTTTTTTATGTTATCTCATGTGTGTTTGTTGTTGTTTTGTTGGTCTTGATGTTTTTGGGAGGGGTAGGATAACACACACACCACACACACACACCACACACACACACACACACACACACACACACAAAACACACACTAAAAAAAAAACAAAAAAAGCGCGCACGCACTCATACACACACAACACACACACACACACCACACACACACACACACACACACACACACACACCACACACACACACACACACCACACACCATACACACACACACACACACACACACACACACAACACACAACACCACACAACACCACACACACACACACACACACACACACACACACACACACACAACACACACACACACCACACACACAATACACCCCACACTCTCACACACACACACACACACACACACCACACACACACACACACACACACACACACACACACACACACACACACACACACATACACACACTAAAACATAACACACTAAAACACACACACACATAACACACACACACACACACACACACACACAACCACAACACCACACACCACACACACACACACACACACACACACACACACACACACATCTCGTCCATCATACCGCACACAAAAGGTTATCATATTATAATTATGAAAGCAAACTCACAGACCCAATTCATCAGCTGTATACCCCGCTCTTCTCCCGCCACCCCCACACACCTGCTACCCCTTACCCCTCCCCTCCCCTCCTCTCCCCTCCCCGCCCCCCACCCTTACACACACACACACACACACACACACACACACACACACACCTCCCCTTAATCAGGCCAAGTCATAACTCTCCACTCCGCTCTTGGAGATGAAAGGGTCCGCGCAAACGTCGTTATCGACGTGGTTCCAGAGCCCCACGGTACGGCAGCTGGTCCCAGAGACGGCGTGGCCGCATCACACGTCGCGGCTACGTCTCGCCCGGCTGGACAGCTCAATAAAACTCAGGTAGGACCGCTCTCCGCACCGGGGCACCCACCTACCTGTGCGTGTGTGTGTCTGTGTGTGTGGGTGTGGGTGTGTGTGTGTGTGTGGGTGCACATACCGGCGTTAGCACCTTTCCTTTCACTGCCAGTCAGTGCCTATCAGTGGCGTGTTTCGTTGGTCTGTCTTTGCACTGGCCACGCTTTTGCGTGTGCTTTGAGTGTAACAGCTAGCTATGCAGGCTTCGGTTTCTCAGCAGGTTTCTGGTGCGAGATCTAGCTGTCCCGTGCTGTGGGCTAGTTGGATACTGTGTGTGTGCTGGTGTCTAATAGGTGGGAGCTGATACAGCGTGCTTGGTGCTAGGTTAGAGCGCTGGCGTTAGATCTAAGCCTGTACAGGTTTGCTGCCAGATCTACTGAAGCAGTCACTGGTGTAAGTTCTCGCGAGTTGTTGTTTTGTGACGGGTTTTCTCTGTCACGTGAGCATGCAGTCATCGTCTTCGGTTTCTTCTTCGTCGTCGTCGTCGTTCTCTCTCTCTCTCTCTCTCTCTCTCTCTCTCTCTCTCTCTCTCTCTCTCTCTCTCTCTCTCTCTCTCTCTCTCTCTCTCTCTCTCTCTCTCTCTCTCAGCTTTGTGACAAGGTAATTTGTGTTGAATCACTGTTGACTGACGAGTTTTAGTGTGATAAAAATAAGCAACGTTTTGTGAAGAGTTATTGTGGTCACGTGCAGGCTTTTCTAACGCGTTGTGTGTCAGTGGGCATTGACACGTTCTGTGTCATAGAACATACTTTCTGACGTAAAATAAATTTAAAAAATGCAAATTTCGTAATTGAGCATCAGTTTCTGACACAGTATCAGTAGCACCAGGTTTTGACACAGCATTAATTTCTGACTCAGCATCAACTTCTTCTGACATGTGAGATCTGTGACATGCTGAATTCATTCGTAACGACACTTTCTAAACGTTCCCTGTGTTCGCTGATCGCGGTCGCAATCTGTTTTCTGTCTTACAAGCAGTTTTACAAACTCACGGCATCTGGAGCCGGATCAAGTTTCGTATGTATGTAACATCATTCGCGTCAAAGAACGAGTAGAGAGAACAGTTCACAACAAGTGTGTTAGCCCAACAAAAACAACGACAAATGTGACAAAACGCTACATGGTTGCATCGAAAGTGAGAACATAGAGATTACACAACGTTTTTATGTTTAGATCATTGAGGGAATGAAGAGAAAAGATCGTTCTCTGGATGCCTTAAACGCGGATCGAGGCTTGCCGAGAGGAATAAAAAAATTTAAAAAAAGAGAGAGAAAAAAAGAGAGGTATTAATCAGCTCTGGAAAGTCGTCACACAAAGACAGCAACGAAGACCGGAGTCGCCTACGGTAGCTCTCACCTGGCATGCGAGTAAATACGAGGTACATAAGCTCCACCAGTGGCACATGCTCAATTGCCGAGAGGAAATTAAAATCCGCAAGCTTAGATTGATCGTTTTTGTACAGCGCTATTCTCTGCTTGCCGGCAGGCTCACTGCGCTTTAGTCGCATGCGACTCTGAATGAGTTAGTTGCTAACTGGATTTTAACGTACTGTCATCCGCACACGGTCATTTCGGGACAGACTCTAAATGAATGACTGTGGCTTTGCACAGCGCATTTTGAATATCCACCTGAATATCTAGATGTGTAGGCCTACATACAGCGCTGTTACGTGGCTGGTGCCACGCGAAACTGCTGCCATATCGGCGCACGTTTGCGTAGCGTACACTATACAGTCATGTACCAGTTAACACTTTTAATCGAAGCCACATACGCAGGGTGCACGCGTATTTAGCCGTAACTTACCGTCTACATTGTTGCCAGAATGACCGGGATCTTTTACGCGCTACTGCGGTAACACAGGGGTGGAACGGATACCGAAATAACGTTTACCAAAATAATAAGGAACACAACTCATAATCAAAGATGCACATTAGGGCAATATATTCCAGAACTATACTGTAACATACTCAGCGTTGTAGGCCACTAACGTCAGTCTTCAGACTCGCCAGTTTTGTGACTGTGAGGTTTGTGTCATGTGTCTTCAGACACGCCAGTTTTGTGACTATGAGGTTTGTGTCTTGTGTCTTCAGACTCGGTAGTCTTACAGGATCTGCCCAACAAAAGTTCAACATTGATTTTTTTTTTCTTTTTCTTTTTTCAGTTCTCGGGGCCGTTGTTGAACCCATAAGGACGGCGTGTTCCAGTTATATCGGCTCCTCCTGAGAAACCAGTAGCCGCCAGCAGAAGAGAATGCAATAATTAGTTCCAGCAAAATATCGGACTTCACACGGATCATCTCCAGAAATGAGGAGGTGGTGTGTCGGGAAGGCACAGGCCTGCTGACGGAAACCAGCGACACAAGATGAGCCGCTTGGTGGCCACGACCTTTGGTTGCCAAATCCCCCCCCCCCCCCCCCTCCCCTCCCCCCCAAGAGAACGGAGTACTCTTGACACTGACACTGAGCAACAGTCACCAAAGCTCACCAGGAGTGTACGTCAGCAGTCACCGCTGCTCACCAAGAATGAACACGTCAGCAGTCACCACAACTCACCAAGACTGAGTACGTCGGCAGTCACCACTGCTCACCAGCAGTGAGTACGTCAGCAGTCACCACAGTTCAGCAGGACTGATCATTCTGTGATTACACACACACGGCACTTCTTGGATGGGAGCTGTTCAAACCAGCTGCGTTTGGGACGCGAAAAGAAGGGGGAAAAAAGCTGCGAAATATTTGATGCTGACGGTATTTCTATGGATAAGACTACAAAGTGAAGAATTTAACAGCGATGGTATTTCTGTGAGTAAAACTGCAAACTGAAGCATTTGAAAGCTATGGTATTTATGTGGATAAACTACAAACTGAAGCATTGACAACAATGGTATTTCTGTGAGTAAAACTACAAACTGAAACATTATTTTGACATGTGCAGCATTCCTGTCAGCGAACCCGAAGCATTTAACACCAACGGTATTTCTATAGTGCAAGCTTATGAATGCACACTTACAGCATCAATGTGTCAACAAAACTATAAACTGAGGCATTTGTCACTGACGGTTTTTCTGTTGGTAAAGCTACAACCGTAAACGTGTGACTCTGACAGCATTTCTGTCAATCTGAAGTATTTCACACTGGCGGTTTTTCTGTTGATAAGACTACAACCTCAAAACTCTGACACTAACAGCACTTCTGTCGGTGAAACTACAAACTGAGCGTTTCACACTGACTGTATTTCTGTGGGTAAAATCTACAACCCAAAACTTTGACACTGACAACATTACTCTGTCAGTAAGACCACAGACTGAAGCATTTCACACTGGTGATATTTCTGTGCGGAAAAAAAAATGCAGACTGGAGACGTTGACACTGACAGAATTCCGTCGGTAAAACTACAAACTACAAACTGTCATTAAGACTACACGCTGAAGCATTTCACACAGGTGATATTTCTGTGCGGGAAAAAAATGCGGTCTGAAAACTTTGACACTGACAGCATTCTGTCGGTAAAACTACAAACTACAAACTGTCATTAAGACTACACGCTGAAGCATTTCACACTGGTGGTATTTCTGAGCGAAAACAACAACAACAACAACAACAACAGCTGCAGTGTGAAAACTTTGACGCTGACAGCATTCTGTGGGTAAAACTACAAACTGTAGCACTTCACACTGACGGTATTTCTGTGCGTAAAACTACAGACTAAAGCATTTGACACAAGCAGCACATTTGTTCGAAGAACTGCGACCGACTGAGGCGGCTGCGTGATTTCTGAAGGGGAAAGACAAGCTGTGATTGATTGGACACCGCCAGCAAGTCGCCTCAGTCAAGCCAGATCGATGGTCGCGGTGTGTCCCAGATGTCCCACCGTCCCGTCTGTCCCATCGTCACGACGCCCCGCAGAGAGCGTAATGTCCCAGCATCGGCTTAATGATGTGATTTATACCAGCGGCGATTTAATGATGTCATTTCTTCAGGTGACGGTTTAATGATGACAGTGGGAAGTGAAGGAGAGGGGCGCGGGGGGAATCTTCAGTTGCAAGACACAAGGAAACAATGGACCTTCCGGAGCGGCGATTGTTTTACAAGGTAATACCAAACTGCTCTGCCCTGTTCTACTCTCTCTCTCTCTCTCTCTCTCTCTCTCTCTCTCTCTCTCTCTCTCTCTCTCTCTCTCTCTCTCTCTCTCTCTCTCTCTCTCTCTCTCTCTCTCTCTCTCAGAGTTATTTTAATACTATGTTTATATTCATTTATCTGCCTGTCTATTTGCCTATTTATCTCTCTATCTGCCACAACTTTATCTCTCTAACTGCCTGTCTGTCTGTCTGTCTGTCTCTTGGTGCCTGTTGCCTGTCTCCTTGTCTGTCTGTCTGTCTGTCTGTCTGTCTGTCTGTCTCTTGGTCCTTGTTGCCTCTCTCCTTGCTTGCCTGTCTATCTATCTATCTGTCTGCCTGTCTGTCTGCCTATCTGTCTGTCTGTTTCTTGGTCCTTGTTGCCGTCTCCTTGCTTCCCTGTCTATATTTTTGTATCTGTCTGCCTATCTGCCTGCCTGCCTGTCTGACTGTCTCTTGGTCCGTGTTGCCTCTCGCCTTGTTTGCCTGTCTGTATGTCTGTCTGTCTATCTATCATCTGTGTATCTACCTACCTATCTATATGTCTGTTTCTTGGTCCGTGTTGTCTCTCTCTTTGTTTGCCTGTCTGTATGTCTGTCTGTCTGTCTGCCTGTCTGTCATCTGTGTATCTACCTACCTATCTATATGTCTGTTGCTTGGTCCGTGTTGCCTCTCGCCTTGCTTGCCTGGAAGGAGGAGAAGAAAGAATGAAAGAACGAACAAGAAGATGAAGAAAGGGAAGGAGAGAAAAAGAAGAAGGAAGAGGAGGAGGAGGTGAAGAAAGAAAGAAAGAAACTCGAAATGAAAGAAGGGCACCAGCAAATTAATCAAACAAAGACGAAACGAAGATGATTAACTTTCAAGTCAAGGGCGTTTATTCAAAAATGCCTTCTTGGTGCTATAAATGCTTCGATTTTGTCAAAGGCGTATGCATTAGGCAATGACAGTTTACTCTGGAACCATGGCAGTTCGGCTGTAATGCATAACACCATTGAAGGAGCGCAGCAAGGCTGCCTCAGACCACCTGTGTCTTCGAGAAGACATTGAAAGTACGATTGTCTCCTTTTCTCCTGAAAAGCACGGAGAAAGCACGCAACAGTCCCTTCGGGGAGTATGTGAACCCGCTATCTGTAAAAAAGAGTCAGCAGTGAGCGCTCTGAGTGAAGAATGAATAAGCCAACACACACACACACACACACACGCACGCACGCACGCACGCACGCACGCACGCACGCACGCCGCACGCACGCACGCACGCACGCACGCACGCACGCACACACCACACGCACACACTAAGCACGCAGACGCAGAGGAGCACACCGAAAGCGCAGACCTTGCGAGCATGTGTCGCAGCACCATCTCAGTACACAACACACACACACACACGTCTTCTCACTGACACATCTCACACCACTCCCTACACACACATCACTCACCCCACTCACACCACTCACTAAGCAGCTGTGTGTGTGGTCGTAGGCGGGTTGTGTGTGTCTGTGCTGTACTCTGTCTCTGTCTCTGTCTTCTGTCTCTGTCTGTCTGTCTGTCCTTTTTGTCTGTCTGTCTGTCTGTCTGCCTTCCTCTCTCCTCTCTCTCTCTCTCTCTCTCTCTCCTCTCTCTCTCTCTCTCTCTCTCTCTCTCTCTCTGTGTCTGTGTGTGTGTGTGTGTGTGTGTGTGTGTGTGTGTGTGTGTGTGTGTGTGTGTGTGTGTGTGTCTGTCGTCTGTCTGTGTTGTAGCTCTCTCTGTCTGCCTGTCTTCTTCTGTCTGTCTGTCTGTCTGTCTCTGTCTGTCTTCTGTCTTCTGTCTCTCTGTCTCTGTCTCTGTCTGTCTGTCTCTGTCTCTGTCTCTGTCTCTCTGTCTCCTCTGTCTCTCTCTGTCTCTCTGTCTCTCTGTCTCTGTCTCTGTCTCTCTCTCTCTCTCTCTCTCTCTCTCTCTCTCTCTCTCTCTCTCTCTCTCTCTCTCTCTCTCTCTCGTTGTCGTGTCTGTGTGTGTGTGTTCTGTTGTGTCTCTGTCGTGTCTAGTTGTGTTGTCGTGTGTGACTCTGTCGCTCCCGTCTGTCTTTCGTCTCTGTCTGTCTGTCTGTCTGTTCTGTCTTTTCTGTCTGTTCTGTCTGTCTGTCTTCTCTCTGCTCTTTTCTGTCTCTGTCTCTTCTCTTTTCGTCTCTCTCGTCCCCTTCTCTCTCTCCTCTCTCTCTCTCTCTCTCTCTCTCTCTCTCTCTCTCTCTCTCTCTGTTGATCTGTTGCCTGGGAACGTTTCTGTATCCACCTACTTATTATATATGGCTGTCTGGCTTTCAGCCTGTCTTTCGGTATTAATG
>JABMCL010002637.1:1380000-1390000 GCA_018857735.1 Alviniconcha marisindica | reverse complement strand
GTCTGCACGCGAAGATCCTCGGCCGTGTCCAGGCCAGTGCGTAGGCGGGAGTGTGCCCGACAGCGGTCAGCGCATGACGGAAGTCCAGCAGAGAGGCTTCCGGTTTGAAGGGCACAGGTCATCTGCTATTCGAGTAGTAGGACACGCGGCGACATACTGTTACGGAAAACGTTGTTTGTTCACATGCTCAGCATTGGTACTAGTACAGGTGATACTGGTACTTGTATGTACAGGTGTATTTGAAGTAGTGTTTATCTGCTGTGATCGTGTTGTGGAAGGTGAGGGAGGGGCGGGGAGTGGAGGGGGGGTGAGAGGGAGAGAGAGTGCGTGTGAATGAGTGAGTGTGTGTGTGTGTGTGTGTGTGTGTGTGTGTGTGTGTGTGTGTGTGTGTGAGCGTGTGTGCGTGCGTGCGTGTGTGTGTGTGTCGTGTGTGTGTGAGCGTGTGTGCGTGTGTGTGTGTGTGTGTGTGTGTGTGTGTGTGTGTGTGTGTGTTTGTTTGTGTTTGTGTGTGTGTATGTGTGTGTGTGTGTGTGTGCGCGCGCGCGCACGCGTATATGTATGCGTTTGTATGTGTGTATGTGTGTGGGGGGGGTGGGTGGGTGGGTGGGGGTGGGGGGGGGGCAGTTTCCATCTGTTTGCTCGGCTAGTATGTTGGCATGATCAGAGCACATGACTTCCTCAGCAAAATCGGATAATTTTGAATAGTTAAAAACAAAACTAAAACAAAAAAGAAACACTTGTATGCCAGTGCTCACATAGACCTAACTGGGTCCTGGAGTATGCGATACCCACCCCCCACCCCACCCCCCTCTCTCTCTCTCTCTCTCCTCTCTCTCTCTCTCTCTCTCTCTCTCTCTCTCTCTCTCTCTCTCTCTCATTCTCTCATCACACGCGCACCCTAATTGGCATTAAATTCTGTCAACAACGGAATAAATCAAGTGTAGCCAATCTCTCACTGCGACACCGTATCATTCACTCTAGCACAGCCAGCGCCGCTTGCCAATTACCTGTTCCCAAAGTAAGGGGAGGCAAATCTATCAATTCAGAGCAACGACCGATAACTCCAGCTCCCAGCCAATATTGCTGTCATCAATCAGCGTATCACATCAAACAGTTATGCCTGCTCGCCTGGATCGCAGAACAAAAAAAATCAAAAGCATCTGAAAGCAGTGGCATTTAATCGATTTTGTGCGCTTTTTCTCTGTTCAAATTGCTCAGAGGAGCGCTCTCCTGAATAATATTGGCACAAAGCAAACCGAACGGTGACATTACTGACTGACATATAATTCAGTCCGGTTTATTCAGTGGGAACGTTTAAGGCATGCTTTTTTTTGGGGGGGGGGGGGGAGGGGGGGGACGGGGGGGGGGGGGAAAAGGGGGGGGGGTTTTTTTTGATGCACCGACGCTGACCAGCTATTCTAGACAAAGTCCTTGAAGCATAATTTATGGCAAAAATTAGCAGCATTCCCCAAAATTATTATTCAATGGATACACTGGTCACGCACATCGACAGCGAGGCGGGGGCGAGAAATTTGTTCTGTGACTGCTGTGTGGTAAGATAAAAGATGAAACTTCTGGTTGCCTGACCAGGGAGGAGAGAGAAGGGGAGAAAGAAGAGAGAAGGGGAGAGAAAAGGTGGGGGGGGGGGAGGGGGGGAGGGCACTCAGTAATGCCCACAGACGGAGAGATGACTGACTGATTAATTTAAAATGTTTTCTCAACGGAAAAGAAATTAGCACAAAAGGTCGACTGATTTTTGCCGGGTTTAGAGAGAGAGAGAGAGGGGAGAGGGGAAACAGACAGACAGAAGACAGACAGAGACAGACAGACAGACAGAGACAGAAGACAGCTAGAGACAGAAACAGACAGACAGACAGAGAACAGACAGAGACAGAGAAAACAGAGACAGAGAATAGGACGAAACAGACAGACAGACAGAACAGAGGCAGACAGAGACAGAGATCAGAAAAAGAAACAGACAGACAGACACAGGAAAGGCAAAAAAGGGGGGGGTGGTCATAAAAACAAATGGGGGGGGGGGAGGGGGGGGGATTCACACGCCCAATGGGGGGGTTAGAAAAGAAAAAACATCACACAGTTTTTTGGGGGGGGGGGGGAAAGAGGTAAAAAAAATAGATCATTGCCCCCAAGAAAAAGGGGGAAAAAACAAAAAAGAAAAAAAAGAGATTTCAGGGGCCCGAGAGACAGACATTCAAGAAAAGAAAAAAAAACAAAACGGCAGAGTTGGGGTGGGGGGAGACAGGAAAAGACAGAAAAAGGGAAAATAAATGGGGGGGGGAGAGGGAGGGGGGGGGGGGAAGGGGAGGGGAGAGAGTCAGAAAGACAGAGACAGATAGATAGAGACAGAGAGAGACAGGGGGAGAGAGGGGGAGAGAGGGGGAGAGAGAGGGAGGGGGAGAGACAGAGAGAGACAGGGGGAGAGAGGGGGGGAGAGAGGGAGGGGGAGAGACAGAGAGAGAGAGAGACAGAGAGAACGAGAGTCAGTGAGAGAGAGAGTCTCTAATTCCAACAGCAAACAAAACAAACTCCAGCCCGTTACGTGGTGACCAGCAGGTCGCCATATGGCGACCCAGTGTCCAGTTCAGCCTTTACTGTCAAGCCGGGCAACAGAAAGCATCGATTTTCGCCTTCTTCAAATCGTCTCCTTCTGAAAAAGGGCTCTGCAGGAGAGCCACGATTCTTTTTCTTCTCATCTATCGGTTCTGATTCAAGGTGGCTATTATCGATTAATTTTTTTTTTTAATTTTTTTTAATGATCGTAACGAGTTGAAATTTGTTGTAATTTCTACGCATACACACTAATCATCATGTAGCCCGTTTCTCAATCGCGTTGCCCCGGTCTGACTCTGTGCATGATTATATACTGATGTCAGGTCAATTCTCGTCATTCTTGTCATCCAAGACAGACATGGTGACAGTTAATAATTCATGTACCTATGTTCTTCCTCAAATGGGTTCCTAAAATGTCATCTGATCTCTCTCTCTCTCTCTCTCTCTCTCTCTCTCTCTCTCTCTCTCTCCTCTCTCTCTCTCTCTCTCTCTCTCTCTCTGACCCCCCTCTCTGCCCCCCCCCCCTCTCTCTGCCCTCCCTCTCTCTCTGCCCCCCTCTCTCTTCCTCGTTCTCTCTCTCACCCCCCCCCCCTCCCCACCACCACCACCACCAGCACTCTCTCTGAGCTTCTGAACACATTATCTCAGTTGTAGGTACACGTATTCATGCATTGTAATTTTAAGTGCATTTAAAGTACAGGCGAACTCGCTAGCCTAGGGACACTGGCTGAAATACGAGACCACATCTAAAAGGAATAAAACTAGAACCCGCTGAAGCCCAGTTCCATCTTCAGCTTGCCCGATCGTGACACCCATGTCAGTAAGATTTCACGGACATCGACAAATACCTGGAAAAGATCGTTAAGCGCTTTAATGGGACTCACAGAGTACTTGCAAGAGAATCGGAACTGCAGCAAATCCTTTGGCCCGTGCCAGTGGTGGCTCCGGAAATGTAAACTCCAGTGCTTTCAGCGCAGCAAATCTGGGTTGAGAGCAGATCCGTCGCGGTCGGATCAAGTCTTTGCGAATCGATTATTGTAGGCCTAGTTGCCTTCCAATCCTTCCACTACCTGTTCTGCTGATTGCTCTGGTAACATGAAGGGCCAGAGATGGGGAGATGGCGAGAAGGTAGGAAGGAGAGGGAGGGAGGGAGGCACACACAGAGACAGACAGACAGACAGAGACAGACAGACAGACAGAGACAAAGACAGAGACAGAGACAAAGACAGAGAGAGACAGACAGACAGACAGACAGGCAGGCAGGCAGGCAGACAAACAGACAGAGACAGACTGATAGCCTACAAAGAGTGTCCGATGGACACTGAGAGAGAGAGAGGAGAGAGAGAGAGAGAGAGAGAGAGAGAGAGAGAGAGAGAGAGTCTAGTCAACAACACGGAACTAGTAATAATTCACTTTTCCATTCCGTGCGAGAGTCCTAATGAGATTTGCGCATTCAAATTCATTCTTTATATTAGCCGATTGTTGCGGGTAGAATGGGGCGATCGATTTAAGATGCAAGTTTACGCTGTGTCCTGTCTGTCCGTACCGCCACAGAAACTGACCAAATTAGCCTGATTTCCCAATAACGTCTTCGCTAAATTATGTTGCTTGTCTTCATTTCCTGTCATGACTCTCTTCAGTGCGTTTCACTTCGTGCTCGGGAAAGCCAGTATGCGCTCTTCCACGTGTTTCTGGGGTTTCTCTGGTGTTGCTTTTGCAAAGAAGATCGTCGATTGCGGTCTTTCATTTCATCTCTTTCCCCCCAGGGTTTCGTTGCTGTGATTTTTTTTTTTTTTTGGTCAGCTGTGTGCCCGCAGGTAGTGTCTCGAGCTCCTCAACATTCCACATAATTATTGCGAGACGCAAGCCATTTGTCGTGGTTGCTTGTCCCGATAATATATCTGCTAAGTGATTTCTCTTGACTGCAACGCGTCCAGAACAGTAAAATTAATACCCTGCAGGATTCTTTAAAGTTGTCAGTTGAATATTGTCTACGGCCTGTTCCTGTTGGACAAACTGAGTGTTGGCTGACAGATAACACACAGGCCTCTAATTGCAATATTTTTCCCGGCGTTGTTAACTCAGTCTTCATAGTTGTGAATTGTAACAAAACATCAACGACCAAAGCCGTTCAGATTCTAAAAGGTTTCTCTGCTGCCGGAATTTTTCGGTGAAAGTACAGCGCTCCTAACGATGAACCTGTACGCACAGAGCAGTTTCCTATTTTAACCCCTTCCATCCCAGCGATTGTGTATTGTTTGTGCCGTCTTTCCAATGAATAGTTAGGGGAAAATGTTAGAGGGTGACTTTTCAGTGTTCGCGGTCCCTGCAGTGTTATCAGCAACGTTGCCATCACGCAACTGTTCCTTAATCCTCCTACATCCGCTCTTGGCAACTCTAGCAGCGTATTCATAAACGCAAGCTGGTCGCCACATGCCGACGCCGTGGTTTGGTTTCGTTATGCAGGTTTTGTATAGAGTAAGTAAACAAGAATGACCCAAACACATAAAAGGTTTTTAAAAAATAATTAAAAATGAAAGAATGCTATTTATTGTAATAAAGCTGTACATCACCATGAATAAGTTACAAATTTATTGTAATAAATAGCGTTCTTTTTAACCTTTTATGTGTCAATCCGAGGGTTGACGAGAGGTCGAAAACTTCCCTGCAACCTGCAGTTTCCTCATCACGTTAACATTGTTTATGAAACGTAATGAAAATAGCTGGGGCCGGCATGGACAAAAATACGGCACGGATCCAGAAGGTTCAGAAAAGGGATGGAAAGAAGGAGGAAGAAGACAAAAAGCCTGCACCCAGAAGAAGGCTTGGAAAACACGGCCGTAAGCATGACCAAAAATAGTACTGTTAAGAACACTAGAAAATTTATGAGAAGTTGGAATACAAGCACAGCAAAGTCATATGGCGTCCTCCAGATAGATGGAAATTATATACTTTCCCAAGGACACTATGTGGTGTCGCAAGGGCAAGAAGAATTTTTTTTAACGGCGTGATAGGTTCAAAGAAGATGGATGGGGTTGGGGAGGGGGGGGGGGGGGGGGGGGCAAAACAGGCTTTGATACCCTTCATTCATACCTCGTAAGTTACAACAGATGCGGGAAAGTTTTGCGTTAGGAGAAATCATCCTGGGTGTACGGGCATGGATAAATATAGTTGTGGTTTATGGACACTGTCTTGTGACTTTGCCTTCCACAATTACCGACCTGTAGATGAAGGCTTTTACAGCTCACACTGGTGCCGAGTTTTATGAAGATTCACACTGGTGGTGACTGTAGCTTTAAGCATGACTTAATCCCTCCCTTATTCTTCACGAGGTAAGTGTCAGATGTAAAGGGTGGCAAAACGTAAATCACAAGTGTTAAGTGAACAGCAGGAAAAACGCAGGCCTAAGTCACAATTAGTGTGAAGTGAACAGGCGGGAAAACGTAAGTCAGAAGTGTCAAGTGAACAGGCGGGAACACGTAAGTCAGAAGTGTCAAGTGAACAGGCGGGAACACGTAAGTCAGAAGTGTCAAGTGAACAGGCGGGAACACGTAAGTCAGAAGTGTTAAATGAACAGGCGGGAAAACGTAAGTCAGAAGTGTCAAGTGAGCAGGCGGGAAAACGTAAGTCAGAGGTGTCAAGTGAACAGGAGGGAAAACGTAAGTCAGAAGTGTCAAACAAACAGGCGGGAAAACGTAAGTCAGAAGTGCCAAGTGAACAGGAGGGAAAGCTTAAGTCACAACTAGTGCCCAGTGAACCGGCTGAAAAACATAAGTCACAAGTGCCAAGTGAACAGAAGGGGAAAACGTAAGTCACAAGTGTCAGATGATGATGATGAGAAAATGTAAATTACAAGAGTTCAGTCAAGATTGTAATGAAAGTGCAAATTACAAGTGTCAAATGTTCTACAAGTGTCAGATAAAGTGGGAGGGACAACGCAAGCTAAACTTGTCTGAGAAAGCGGATGATAAAAACTCAGTTACTGAAAAAAGACATGTTAGCTCTGTCCGAAAAATCGAATGCTAAAAAAGTCAGTTATTGGAGGGGGAAAAAGAGACATGTGTCCGAGAAATTGGATGATTAAAAAAAAAAGTCAGTTAATGGAGAGAAAAAAATTAATGTGTCCAAGAACGATCATTAAAAAAAGTCATTTATTGGAGAGAGAAAAAAAGAAGCGGGAGGGGGCAGAAAGATAAGTCTGAGAAATGTGTGATCAAAAATCACTTACCGTAAAAACACCATTAGATGCGTCCTCAAAAGCCGATAAATAAAAATTCAGTAAAACACAAAACAAAAAAACACAAAAAAACACCATGAGTTAGATTTGTCCGAGAAGGCGGATGAGGAAACGTTGGTTACATACAATGTGAAAAGGAGGGGATATAAAATTGCAAGAGGGTGAGAAAATGCAAGTCAAGTGTGTGTGTGTGTTTGTGTGTGTGTGTGTGGTGTGTGTTGTGTGTGTGTGTGTGTGTGTGTGTGTGTGGTCTATATGGTGTGTGTTTTTTGGGGGGGTTGTGGGTGGGTGTTTTTTTTTTCAATGTAAAACGCCTAGAGCCACTGGTAGGCACTGTAATAAAACGTGTTCCGTTATTATTACTGATAAAAGAAAATGATGCGAGAATATCATTCACAAGTACTGAAGCGACCCAAAAGCTTCATCACTTCATTAGGCACCCAGTTTCCTTGAAGGAATTTCTAAACCGATAAAGTCAGCATTACTATTGCTTTACTGTCTGAGCCAAACGATAAAGTCGGCATTACTATTGCTGTACTGTCTGAGCCAAACGCCATGCCACTTGCCCGGAAGACATCACTGTTGCTGTTTTTACATCAGTGGAAAGAGACTGGTTGCTCAGTTCCTGCGTTCTATGACAGCTCTGTCACAGCGCTCTGTTTCCTATGCTGCTCCTTCTGTCGGGAATTCCCTGCCTCGTGAAATTAGCACGTTCGCTCAACCACCGCATTTAAAACCGCTCCGAACATAAGCATATACTCCACCGGAGGTACATCTTCTGGTGGAGTTTATGTACCGCGTATTTACTCGCACACCAGAGGAGAGCTACCGTAGGCGACTCAGGTCTTTGGTGTTGTCTTTGTGTGACGTCTTTCGAGCGCTAATTAACTCCCTTGTGTGTTGATTCTGCACGAGGGCTCGGAGCCTCGTTCTGTTTCAGATTGTGTCAGTTCAGTTCAGTTCAAGATTGTATTTGTGCTGATGAAGTGATGCTTAATGTCCTCAGATGTCAGTTGACATATTAGGGACAAGCTGTGACCAATGCCGAAGCATGGTTCAATATATAGTTTTACGTCCACGGAAACCAGGTTGTTAGGACGGACAGCCCAGGACGGCCACCTCGACTCTCACACAGCTCCTGAACTATGTATTTGTGCGCTCGAGAAAGTCCATATATACTCCACCCCGTCACTCAGGGGTTTCCCCATCATTGCCTTTGAAACGGTTCCAGTGTTGGCCACTGGTCCATTGTCCAGTCATTTCAAGGAAGATCGTCGAGTGCTTGATATGTTATGAGGTGCGATTATACGGACGTGCCGATTTCTTGATTGTAGTCAAACAACTGGACAGCTGAACGAGACATACAAACAAGCAAAGACGAAAAGCAAACAGGTGGACGGAGAAAAGCGAAAGTCTGGGAATATAACAGATGAATGAATAGGACAGAAAAAAGAAAGACGAAGACAGAATAGGCAAAATGAAACGAAAACCAAACAAAAAGAGCTAGTTACTTCTTGGGTTTTAACGTCTCATCAACCGCGTAGGGTTATTTCAAGACAAACAGACGAAACAAATTACATAATGTAATAAGAAAAAGTTCTTAGGAAACGAAGATTAAAAAGAATGGGAGCAAGAAAGCATTGCCTTCTTAATATGCATTGTATTAATTCACAGAGCAAAAATTAAGCAAGCACACAGGAGAGCTCTTTGGACAACTTCAAATACTCTCAATCAACCAATCAATTACCCTCTTAAAACAGACATCACGCTGAGCAAAGCTTTTTGGTGTTTGTTACGGTTTCATTGATTGGTTGATGTTTGCTAGGCGAACAGAAGCGGGTGCAGTGCACGTTTTGTACAATGACTATCGATTGGTTGCCGTTAAACAATGGCCACTGTCATAACTGTATTGATTGGAGGAGAAAAGACCGGCATCCCAGAAGATATAGCCTGTCAAACTGTCCCTGAAAACGGCCGGTTATCGCCTAGGTTTACGGTCGCCAGTTTTAGCTGATTGTCGGAGCAGTAGGAATTGCCCCGAAGAGTCTGAAAAAGGACCGCGATCCATTTTAGGTGCTGGTTTCCTTTTCAGATCGATCACAGCAATGCACGAATCTTAAAAGTGGCTTTATTGCAGCAGCTTCTGAATATGTGCTGATAATGATGCCTATAAGGTTTCCTCAAAAGTAAAATCTTCGGTATCTGCTTTGCATTAATGCAAGCAGTGCACACCACTGCAAGCCTTTAGAAAAAGAAAGAAAAAGAAAGTTTTTTTGTCACAACCATACATGAGATTATTTTCGGTACGGAATGCAGTCGTGTGTGTGTGTGTTGTGGTGCGTGCGTGCGTGCGTGCGTGCGTGCGTGCGTGCGTGCGTGCGTGCGTGCGTGCGTGCGTGTGTGTGTGTGTGGATTAGAATGTATATAGTGTTGTAATGGTTAGGGATGTCATTAGAATTTGAAATCTGGAAACTTTCGTTAAATGGGTCAGCGTGAAAGGTGGCGGGTTCGCTAGGGATTGGGAATGAATGCACAATCAACATTTGTTTTTCTTTTTTCTTTTTTTCAGTCTTTTAAGGAAAGGAAGAAAAATTAATGAGAGAGAGAGGGTTGGGTACGGGGGTTGGGGTGGGTGTCAAACTGGCACTAGGAAATTACTACTCTTGATCAGGTAGAACACCATGGAGAGAGAGAGAGAGAGAGAGAGAGAGAGAGAGAGAGAGAGGAGAGAGAGAGAGAAGAGAGAGAGAGAGAGTAATTAAATGAAAAATGGTACAAAACTCATTTATGTTTTTCTTGCACAAAAACAAAATAAACGAAGGATGTCTTCTTGTGTAGATCTATTACTCATGATTACTATGATAGTATGGTCAACATGCATGTCTGTCCCCTTTTGTCATGATCTTATATGTATGACCATGACCTAACATATATGTCGTGACTTTGACCTGACATATGTACATGTCTTGACCTTTTCGTCCTGTTGAAAAGCAGCTTTTTGGATATATTTAGTAGCTTGTATGCTCGACAAATAACGTTGTAAAAAGTATATAGACACAATGATTTCAGTCGAATAGCCTATGTTAATAATTGTTACCTTTTACCATTAAATTTTACTTTTATATGCAAAATTGTAACCGTACCAGATATCATTTCCTTTGCTGTTTTGTATTAAAAAATAATTATTTTTTG
>JABMCL010002637.1:1360000-1375000 GCA_018857735.1 Alviniconcha marisindica | reverse complement strand
AACATAGTCAAGCAACTTTCGATCAACACAAGAGAGCGTGACGTATAGAAATATGACGTATTTTAATTACGTTTTGTAGGAATCAGTCAAGCTAACCGGGCCTTGACGAAGCCCTCAAGGGCGAAAATTCGGAGTAAATAGTTTCCACTAAAAAACATGCTTGGACTTTGTTACACCCTCTCTCTCTCTCTCTCTCTCTCTCTCTCTCTCTCTCTCTCTCTCTCTATCTATTATCTATATATATCTATATATATATATAAAGATGAGAGATGAGAATATAGAATGAAATGAGATAATGGACATTTGTAAAGCGCCTACCCTGCGGCTCAAAGCGCTGAACAAGCATCGACACATAATGTACATCGAGATGGAAAATGTCATCAAAAAACAAACAAAAACAAAACATATCGACAAGATGTCACACATAACTATGCAAAACACACACACACACACACACACACACACACACACACACACACACACACACACACCACACCACACGCACACACACAGCACGCACCACACACGCACACACACACACACACACACACACACACACACACACACACACACACACACATCTATACAGACTGATAGGAGTGAAGGACAATGTGGCTTAACTGAAATATCAGAATTTCTGAGAAAAGAAATGTCAGTCTTGAGTTGGCTTTGGAGGAAGAGAGAGTAGCAGAGTGCCTGATGTCTTGGGGGAGATTGTTCCAGATGTGGGGACCAAAATGTGAGAAACTGCGAAAGCCATGGGTTTTGCGGTGGGTATATATACGCGAAATAACTAAAACAGCTCAAACAACCAAAGCGAGCCGCCAAGCCAAAGCTCAGTAAAGACAGCCAAAACAAACAAAATCAAACCGGGTAAAATCACGAAGACAAACCACAAATGTCTAAATGAAATCTAAATCAGACACAAACAACACTGACACAAGGGAGTTAATTAGCACTCGAAATACTTTGTGCAACAACAAAGATCTGAGTCGCCTACGGTAACTCTCACTGGCATGCGTGTAAATACAAGGTATATAAACTCCACCAGAGGTACAAATCTAAATCAAACTCAGGACAAAACTGAATCAAACGAAAGAAGGAAGAAGTATCGCAACAGCAGAAACAAAAAAATGGAGAGAAAAAAAGCGAAAGTAAACAAGTGTCAGTTGTCTTGTGTCTTCATGATTTGGTGCTTTATTTTTTGAAGAAAAGAGCAAAAGAACAGAAAAAAAAGAAAGAAAGAAAAAAAAGCTGAGGGGACACCCGGGATCGAACCGGGGACCTCTCGATCTGCAGTCGAATGCTCTACCACTGAGCTATATCCCCCTCGACGACCTCTGTGAAAATTATAATATATAACTATAACAATAGTGCCCTAAGTGAAACTCCTGCACTGTGGTAATGTTTGTAGTACTTGTTTAATTAGAAATATGTGCATAACATTTTATCAAATGCTAACTGATTGACTGCACAAGTCTAAAACTAAAAGATAAATTCTTTTCTTTTCTTTTCACTTTGAAGTTTCTCGTGAAATCTCGCTGTTACAATGGCAACCAGAGCGTTGATTTCCAACATGGCAGCCGTCTGAGGACGACAACACACCGTTTGCAGGTAGATGTTTGGTAAAACAGCGCAGTTTTAGTCAAAATTTATTATGTGATGTACCACACTTGAGAACATGTAAATGTGAAGGCGTGCCGCCAATACGCACCGATTAAAACGACGGTTATTCTCGAGAAAAAATGGAGGAAGGTTGCTTTCGGCGAATTAATAGGCAGCACAGAGAAGAAAATTTTGTTTCTGTTTGGTGCGTTGCCACATCCAAATTTGGCATGCGTGGTGGATGAGGGTTGTGAGGAGTGGATGGGGGGTGGGTGGAGTGCTGCCGGCTACTGTTTGGTTGTGATGATGGCCTTGAAGCGATCCACTGATGGTGTAGGCTGCACAGTGGTGGTGGTGCTGGTCCAGGTGCTTCCGCTCAGTAGCCGTGAAGACGAAGAATGAGTTCTTTAGTTCGTCGGTGTTGCACCTTGGTACATGCCTTGTCTGGGGGTTGCTTGGAAAGTGGTTTTAGATGCCTCAAGTCGCCCCAATGTCAGAGAATGCTTTCGCCTTGTTAGGGCGACCAGCTTAATTTGTGTCTCATCTGGAACTCGGAAGGAGGCTGTACAGCCGGTACCAGACCATCATAATTATTACTAATATTAGACTGGGTGTCCACATTTTATGCCTTTTTTTTATCTTTTATTTTATTTTATCAGAAGTTAACATTTTATTTTAAAAATCACACATTGTGTAGCATTTCCTATCATATGTTTGCAGTTTCAGACCAAACAGACATTGGATTAAGTGTACATTTTCAAGATGGCTGACCAAGAGCCAACTCCAGCACCTGAGGTGTCAGAGAAGGAGAAGGAGACTGCACAGGTGGAGGAGAAAGAGAAAGTATGTATTTGCAATCTTGTTGATTGCCAAGTGGCAACACACAGAAATTGCTTGATTTTTCAGTTTGTTTCTTAATTGTGTATTCAGTGTTGTCTTGATCTTGATCATGATGAATTACATTGGCAACAGCCAATTGTGGTACAAACACCAGCAGTTTAGGAGGGTAGGTGATGCAGAGGAGGAGGCCTCACAAAATTCAAAGTTGTGCATGATCAAGCTTGGTCACTAAATCAGTAAATGGATGGGTGACCATTATGTGCTGTGCTTTGTGGGTGCCCTGAGAATTCTCTGGAGTCAAATTTTATGCAGACTCTACAATAGTACTTTAGATGAGACTATAACCCAAGGTCCCCTGTATGTATATATGCTTGCAGAATGTCACATATGCACCTTAATGATCCCAAAGTCCATGTCAGAGTTTGGTGGATTATGAAAACACCAAACTAACCCAGCATGCACTAAAAGTGTCAGAGTCTTCAGAGTGCTGATCAAAGCTGGACATTATTCAATAGAAGAGAAAAAGAAGAAGGTTGTAGACATTTTTTCTTGACACTGTGCTTTCTTACATGCAACTTCTTAACAGTGTTTGCAACCCCTCTAACATGCAGTTGCCCTCATGGGTCCACAGAATAAAATAGGCCTCCTTGCTCATAATCACAAACAATTTAAGAAGGTTCCAGTGTAAGTGCTTACAGAATATAAACAGGTACTAGTATATTGATGAATAGCTGGATAGTTGGTTTTTAACACTGTAACACTACTAACAGTAAATTAGACAGACTTGTGAGTTAGTGACCTGTTTTGAACTGGTGTGATCTGCAAGCATGTGTGTGGTCTATCTCAGTGTCTGTTAATACATTAACAGACAGTTTAAGTATTTATTCCTATTTCCAACAAGTATCCCACTGTTAATTCAGGATACAGCAGCAGCAGAAAAGCCTGAGGAAAAACCTGCAGACAAACCTGAAGAAAAGCCAGCAGAGAAATCAGGGGAAAAACCTGCGGGAAAGCCGAAGGCAAAATCCCCACCACCCAAGAAACCAGGTACCCCTGCCAGCGAAAAGAGCCGAGCCAGTCCACAGCCTGCCAAGGCCGCTGCAGGGAAAGGTGGCAAGGCTGAGAAAGGCAAAAAAGGTTTGTCTTAATTCTGTAAATATAGTTTGCTTGACAGTGCAGAACTTGTCCTAAGTGGAATTCTTTACATAGGACTATTTTCCCTGAAGAAAGCCAGATGTTATGAGTCATGCTAACTATTCTTGTTCACGAGTCCATAAAATTGTGGGATTTTCTCATAATTTTGTCATGACAGTGTTTTTACATACCTAGTGCCATCGTGTCCAACCCCTGTTGTCACACAGTCCCATTGTGTCCCACCCCTGTTGTGACACAGTCCCATTGAGCTCCAGTCCCTTTGTATCCAAGTCCTAGGGTTAGGATTCGGTTAGTGCTAGTGTAGGGTTACAGTATAGGGTTAGAGTTTGAGTTACATATATATACATACATACAGGCACAGATATGAATGTGTACACATATGTGACACAAACATGAACACATGCAGGCACGTGCACACACACACACACACACACACACACACACAGTGACACACACACACACACACACACACACACACACACACACACACACACACACACACACACACACACAACTGTATTCTAAAATAATCATTAACTGTATTCTGAAATAATCATTAACATACAGTATGGTCATTTTCTTTGCCTTTTTCTTTTCTTTTTTAACAAAAGAATTACCTTATTCTCTACCAGGTTTTCAGTAGTAATGCTTTCATCAGTGGTTCAACAGATCATTGATTGCTTCTTCTGTTTAAATATTGAACAGGACATTGCTATGCCCTTAGTTAATGTTTGAACTGTTAGCAGCTTGTTCACTGCACCAATATTATATTTTCTTTTGGGGATGTAAACAGTTCATCAATTACATTTTAAGTGTGAAGAGCTGCAAATGCTTGTGATTGTCTGTATGACAGATCTTGCTTAATAGTTATGTAAACATTTCAGTTGACACTGGATCAACCGGAAGCAAGTATTCCAGTCCAATAGTGTATCACTATCATTGTATCAGTGTTGTGAAAATCTTGCATAGATGTGCTGGTTTTTATGTTTTGCTTTTGGAGTGATTGGCTTAAGACTGTTGTGAATAGCTGTAAGTGCTGTTGCATGTGTTAGATTTACTTGTGCAGAGAACATTACTGATGTGTGTGTGTGTGTGTGTTAGTGCATGTGTGTGTGTGTGTGTGTTAGTGCGCGTGTGTGTGTGTGTGTGTGTGTGTGTGTATTTGTGGAGGGTGGGGGTTATGGGTGTAAGTGTGTGTGTACATGCTTGCCTGCATGCACATGCATACACATGTATGCATATTTGTGAGTGTGTGCATGTGTGCACAGGCATGTGTGTGTGTGTGTGTGTGTGTTTGTGTGTGTGTGTGTGTGTGCGCACGTGCGTGCATGCGTGTGTGTGTGTGTGTGTGTGTATGTGTGTGCATGCATGTGTTTTGTTGTTGTTCTTCTTCTTATCTTGATTTGTCTGTGCTGGTCAAAACTGTGTAACTTGTGTTCATAGTGGTCAACATTAATTTGTCTAATTGGTTGGAGCTGGCAGAGGCCTTGGAAGGCACATGTGGTGCTGACAACCCTCCCATTATCACATTCCGGCCGTTAACAGTGAAGCAAATTTATTACCCCATCTCATCTTCTTTCCATTTGAAACAACACTTCAGAATAATACATCTTGGGGATAACTGGCTATGAATCACAATGATAACAACAAAAGACAACATCAAACTAATAAAATGTTTGTCTTCTCTGGAGTGTATTTTGTATCACATCATTCACTTCATGATTTATTTATTTGAAATCGTTGATTTGTACTTTCATGACAAGCTCCAAACTTTGAGAATTGTATTTGTTTTGATATTTTTTTAACTATGTTAAAGCTTTGCAGAATAGTATGCTGCTGCTCTAACCTGACTGGTTTACATCTGTGCCCATGATTTATTTGCTTGATTGATTATTTATCACAGTAACATGCATTTAGCAATAGCTATATGTACTGCATAATAGCTACAGAGGTAGAAGTTATGGAGGCTGCATAACAGGATGCTCAGCTTGTTGCCAGGATCATCTTTACTGCTATTTAAGGTGGTTTAATTGCAACTGAGTATGCCATGCCTGTACTAATTTTGGATTTGCTATGAAAATCATGCATTTCTTATTATTTTATTTTTTTAACCACTCAAAGAAAAAAATGTCAAATTGGACAAGGTCACATAAAGTTCTGTATGGGAATCCATTTAAATCATATTTGTTGACAGGTGGACTCAGCGTACAAGGGCGGACATCATCAGCTTTCTGCCAGTATTGCAGAGTTACATCACCTCTTAGCTGATCAAATGTTTCTCTTACTGTTGTGTAAACTGTTGTGAGTTTTTCACTGCAAATCCAAAACTTAGTCTGAGCTTTACTGCAAGTTTAAAGTGCAAATGACACAATGTACCTGTATTTGTGATATATATATGTGTGTGTGTGTGGAGAGAGAGAGAGAAAGAGAGTGTGTGTGCTTATGTGTGTGCTTGGCATGTGTTGTCATAGTGTGTGTGTGTGTGTGTATGGGGGGGGGGAGTTGTGGGGGGGGGGGGGGCAGGTGGGTCACCAGTAATGCATTGTCAGATGTGTGTTCTAATCATATGTTGTCATATGAGTGTATGTGCTTAGAAAGCCATGTGTTATTGCCTGTGTATGTGTATGTGTGTGCTACTGCTAGCCATGCATTGTTCAGGACTGTGTGGACTGTTTCTTGGAAGGTATTT
Organism: Alviniconcha marisindica; assembly: GCA_018857735.1. Lineage (NCBI taxonomy): Eukaryota > Metazoa > Mollusca > Gastropoda > Provannidae > Alviniconcha > Alviniconcha marisindica. The sequence continues at coordinate 1,368,711 of JABMCL010002637.1, read as the reverse complement.
TTGGAGTTTGTGTTGTTGGTGGATGGCAGATTTCATGATACACTTTGAATATTTGTTTATGATAAAATATTGGATAAACATATTGCAGAGATGGAAAATATGTAATGCTGCAGGATTGTTGACATGACATTACACTGTGTATCTTGATCCAAAGGTTCTGAACTGAGTTACATCTGAAAAACCATCAGTTTTGTTTAAAGTGCAAACTGATAGCTGCTTCAGAATCTTGCCTGAGCCTACAAATTCTCAGTAATGCTGTTTCATTTTTCCAAAAAGCAGAAAATTGGATTGCCTTTGTTGCAAACCTTTTTCATAACTCTGATAATCAAGCATGCCAAATTAGTGAAGGTTGTATCCTGTAATGCTATGTTTCAGGTCATGATAACAACAAGGATGTCTTTTCAGATTACTAGGTATATATAATGGATCTGGATCTTGATGATTTTTTGTTGTTGTTGCTGTTGTTGTTAGGGTTTTTTGTTTGTTTGTTTTGTTTTGCTGTTAATAAATGATGATCAGATGGAATTGATGACAGTGATGATTGTGATGATGTTTTTGGACTGTTGATAAACAATGATAATGATGATCCGATGAAACTGATGACAGTGATGATGGTGATGATGTTTTGCAGGTAAAAAGTCTAAGGAGGAGCCAAAGCCAGAGCCACCCCCACCTACAGATGAGGAAGAGAAGGATGATGGTGAGATACCTGTTGATCAAGTATCACTTTCTGTCGCAAAAGAAACTGAATGAAACAAATCACTAGTCTTAAGTTTGACATCCTTGAGGACTTCTTCTTGTTGTGTTCCCCACTGGGGGTCTGAGAGACAGGGTGGAGTGTTGTGTTTCCCAGCTAAACACTCTGGGGGTCTGTGAGACAGGATGGAGTGTTGTGTTCCCCAGCTAAACACCCTGGGGGTCCTGAGAGACACCATATCTGAATGATTGTGATTGTTTCTCTGCAGGTGTCTAACTGTGGGTGACCCAGCTGTGTGGACACATTTATTTTGCAGGTGTTTATTTTGCAGCCACCGTATCTGAATGATTATGATTGTTTCTCTGTGGGTGTCTAACTGGGTGACCCAACCATGCGGACAAGTTTTGCAGCCACCGTATTTGAATCAATATGATTGTTTCTCTGCGGGTGTCCAACTGTGGGTGACCCAACCATGTGGACATGTTTTGCAGGAAAACTTCCAGAGAACTGCTTCCCACTGTTCATGACATCCAAGACACAGGAGATCTTCCACTGCCAGTGTGATGTGGACGTGACAGAGGATAACCCCATCAAGATCATCACCAAACAGGAGATACTGGATGACATGCGTATGCGGGCTGCCGTCTCAGACTTCTCCCCCTTTAAGCAGCAGATTCTGGTCTGTACATCCTGGGATAGGCTGTCTAATCACTGGTTTGGATTGTGTATAAATACATGCTATTTCCTGCAAAGATATATGGATGCATGTACTAGGCTCTGTACTGGTCTTGCACAATATTCGAGAAGCCTTCTTATTATACACACACACACACACACACAACACAAAATGGCCTGACAGGAAATTTCTGATTTTGATTGATGGCATGACTTTGATTATACAACGTACCAGTACCTCCCCCCCCCCCCCCCCCCCCACCCCCCCCCCCCCATTTTGTCTCTCTTTATTTGTATTTTATTGTGGTTGGGCAATAGTTTAATTTTTAAAATATAGCAACTATATTAGTCATTCCAACTCAAAACTCAAATATATACTTGCGTGTGCAGGTGCCTGTGTGTAAGTGTGTACATGTATGCACTTAGAATTGTCTCTCCATATCAGATTTTGTGCTGTATAAATACTTTTATCATTATGGTAAAACTTGATATTTCTGGCCATTTTGCTCCCTTGACCTTTGAATGGATGGTGACCCTTGACTGCTGATACAGACTGACCCCTTAGCATGTAACTGACTCTGTGACATTGAACTCTATAAATAGAGCCAGCAAAAGGTCACTATTTTTTTCTGCCATTTTAATGCTGGAGGTGCATATTGCCCCCTACACTTCACCAATCCTTGGATTTTTTTGGATTTTTTTTTATCAATGTTCAATGCTTGTATTAAAATCATGACATGAGTTTATCTTAGGTTCAAACCACACAGAGCAAACATGAATAGTGTAAAAAGGAAACTCAAACATTGGCACAACGAACCTGTCACAAGCAGTTCAAAAATTCAGATAGACTCAGTTTGTTGATCCACGTCTTGAGGCTGCCCCTGACCCTTTGACCTGAAACACAACATTAACTGTGTAATTAAATCTGACATAAAATATGACCAGAAATTTGTGTTGATGACTGATCTAAATAAACAGACACCTGAATGGATGATCCCTGTCTACAAATTTGGATTTAACAGGCTGTAGAAAGAAGCCGCTGCTCTACTCTGCCTGGTAAAGAGGCAACCCCCTTCGCTCTCCTTTGACTTCTCCTTTGACTTGACTGTTGAAACAGGTTCTGTTGATCCCCATATATTTTTTTTTTAAATCAGCTTTATTGCTGTTTTGGCTTATCTATTAAAAAAGAGTGTGTGTGTGTGTGTGGGTGTGGGTGTGTGTGGGTGTGCATGTGTGTGTTGTCACTGTTTTTGTTGTTGTTGTTGTTGTTGTTTGTTTGTTTTGTTTTTTGTGTGTGTGGTGTTTCTTTGTTTGTTTGTTTGTTTGACATCTTTTTTTTTCTGCAGGACTACCCAGGTGATGAGATTCTGATTGTGTACGACTATGAGTTCAAGTATGGACAGAACTTCTACATTGCCCTCACAGAGGAGGCTAAAGAACTCATCCTCAATGTGAGTATAGCAATTGTTCACACACATACTATGTGTCAGTATCATCAAAGTGACTTTTCAATCAGTTGGCCCGAGTTCGGTTGGCCTGTTGCTTGCAGCTTATGGAACGTATCTACTTTTCTGGCCTGTTATGCGATTTCTCATGTTACGTTTGTGTTTGGACTGAGATTGCAGGTCTCATTTGGGTACCATTTCAAATAATCATCAGAAGAGTGTTTAAACATGTGCTGACGTATGGAAGCATTTGATTTTTCCTGAGGTGACCCTGTGTCATTCACAGGACATCAGAAGCCAGTTACTATGGCACTGAAGTGAGACGGAGCCAGAAATGTAAGGGAGATGAGGTGGGACAAGGGTCTTGAGTGAGCTGCTGCCGTTTCAGTGCTGTAGAGAGATGTTTGAACGGGGACTGTATACTTCTAACATTTTGAAATCCATTTTTCTTGCTGACTTTTAAAGCCCAAAGGAATGGAAGCACCTGTAAGTTTGTGTGCCTTTATTAATCATGCTGGTTGCTGGGTTTCTCTTCTCTGTGTACTGTTTCCGGATAGGAATTTGTTTATTGTGATGCACAGATGATGCAGTTGTCACATGTAGTGCTTGATTCACTTATTTACTGCATGTTAAACCTATGTGATCCTTTCACTGCTATTTTTTGTACAGTCATATGTTTTTCTAATTCCAAAACTTAGATGCAGATAAACAGGTGCCTGAACACATTCATGCATTCGCACACATACACACACACACACTCTCTCTCTCTCTCTCTCTCTCTCTCTCTCTCTCTCTCTCTCTCTCTCTCTCTCTCTCTCACACACACACACACACACACACACACACACACATATATATATAAAGTAAGTAAACATGGTGCTTAACACCCACAGAAACCATACAGCTTAGTTAGGGGCGGGGAGAAGTAGGGGAAGGGGTTATGAAGGTGGGGGGAGAGGGAGATTATATACCTATCGCTACACTGTCACCACCAGAATGACTTCTGCATTAAGATGGGCAGCAGTGTGAGCCATTTTAATGTTTCAATAGGAAGTGACAGACAAAGTCACAAGACAGTGTCCACAAACCACAACCTTTCTGAAGAGAAAGGAGAGCCGATACGGTATCAAACCAAGGTCCTTCCGCTTACCAGCCTAATGCCTTACCGCTAGGCCATATATATATATATATATATATATATGCACACACATGCATACACGCACGCACACACACACACACACACACACACATGCATGCATGTGTACCTTGTTCACAAATCACTCTGTCTGGGATTTGTTTGTTTGTTTTATCGTCACTCTCCAACACATCAGCTTCATTATTTCACATTCAGGAAGAATGTTTACATGCCGTAACTGGCCTTTTCAGTTGCAGAGGTCTGTTGTTTGGATTTTATGTTTGTGTCCTGCAGAACCTCTTCATTCCTTACCACTGTTTTTGTTGTTGTTGTCACCAACAGAAGCAAATATCAGTATATCCTCCTGTACTATTTTGTGTGTGTGTGTGTGTGTGTGTGTGTGTGTGTGTGTGTGTGTGTGTGTGTGGTGTGTGTGTGTGTGTGTGTGTGTGATGTGTGTGTGTGTGTGTGTGTGTGTGTGTGTGTGTGATGTGTGTGTTGGATTATGAAATTTACAACTATGTGTGTCTATGAGTTTGTTTTTTCTTAAAGTTCAGAAAGCTGCCACAGGCAATAAACTTCACACAGCAGACTCATGGTTCATGTAGTGGAACCTAGTAACCATTGTTACTGTCCCTTTTGGTCTTTGTATCACAAGACTTCTGAAACATGTTTTGCACAAAGCTGATACCATAAGTGTGTGGTGTTTTGAAGAAAAAAGGAAAGAATTTTTTTTAGTATTTAACATTGTGACTATTTTGTTTGTTGCATTTTTTCACTCACATAATCGTGAAGTATTTGAGTACCTTCCAGGGTTTGTTTTGGGGGTGGGGTGGAGGTGGGGGTAACAGATTTGGGGATTTACTTCAAAACTGATACTTCTGAATCTGATATATAATGTGCATGACACAACCTTGCAAAAAAGTTTGTTTACTTTTTGTTTTTAAATTCAACGAACTTCTCTAGCAACTGCAAAATAAATAGTCAGATTTTATCCGTATTATTGTTTGTTAGTAAATCATTGCTCCATTTCATGATTGAGGAAGGTGTTTTGCCATAACAAATTTCACATGTATTGTCTAATTACAACAGTTTTTTTTTTTTAACCACCTGTGTGTTTTGACCTTACGAGAAGAGATGACCTGACAGAGTTGCTGTTGCAGCCCCCAGTAGAGCAGAAGGAGTATTTAGCTGTAAACAGATTTCACATGTATTGTCTAATTACAACAGTGTTCTTTTTAACTTTTTTAACCTTGTGTGTTTTGACCTTACGAGAAGAGATGACCTGACGGAGTTGCTGTTGCAGCCCCTAGTAGAGCAGAAGGAGTATTTTGCCGTAACAGATTTCACATGTACTGTCTAATTACAACAGTGTTCTTTTTTAACCTTATGTGTTTTGACGTTATGAGAAGAGATGACCTGAGGGAGTTGCTGTTGCAGCCCCCAGAAGAGCAGAAGGAGGGGGAGGAAGGGGAGGGGGCGGAGCCGGAGGAGGAGGTGGTCTACAAGTACATCCCCCCAGAGCCCAAGGAGTGGGTGTCGCAGGGCAGCGAGAAGGAGATCCTCGAGGAAAGCGTAATGGAAACCAGAGGGAAGGTTGGTTCACTTCACAAAATTTTCCCCACCCTGGATAGCTTCACATCATCTCTCCCCCCCCCCACCCCCCCCCCCCCCCCCCGAATCACCCCCCCTATTCATAATAATAATGTACATTTATCATGCGCTCATCAACACCCTCAGTGTTTTCATGATACAAATTAACCTAAATACGATATTCTATGCACATGTAGAACACAGTTCTACCAAGACAATTTACGTACAGTGTTATAGGGGGAAAAAACGAGCAAGCAAGCACACCCCCCTTTCCACTACCCCTCCTCCCCTTCCTTCCCCTACCTCACCCCACCCCTGTGTGCCTGTTACATTTTGCTGGCACCTTGGTTGCCAATGACCGGGTATTCAAATTTCACAGGGCTTTTACTGGCACTGTGTCCCATTTACAACAAAGTAGTTGGCCACTGCAACTGTATGCCTCCTTATGAGCAAAGGGATGATACTCTATCTGCATTTCTGATGCTAATATATTTATGAAAAAGTGCGCAATTGTGCCAAAGTCTAATGATTTCTGTCATGGTTCTATGCATTTTGTATGTATCGGTTATGAGTTAGCAAGGGTGTGTTGATGCTACAGCAAAATATTGGATGAGATTGCCAAAGAATAGATACGTGAAGGTGCCACAGATGAGCACACATTACAGACTCCATCAGCGTAAAAAAGAAATCAAAACAAACATGACTGCAAAATTTTGTAGAAGATGGTGATTAGTTGATGCAAAGGAAATAGTAGTCAAGATTAAAACTGCTCACATTTGTTTAAAATGTGCCTTTTTATGATGACTTCCAGTCTAAAGGCACAGGTGACAGAAAGTCAGTGCTTCCCTTTGTTTTAATGATCTCACTATGCAAATGAGAGGGGCGCTTTTGGTAATTTTTGTGATATTGTGATGGACAAAGTTTTGTTGTTGTTGGTTATATCAAGTTGTGACGGAGGCTGGCTTGTTTTTAGCTGTTAGGTTGAGCATTCAGTGGGAGATTACTCAGACAAGAATATGTTTTGGCTGTCTCATACCATGTTTCTGGAATCGGGTGATGCTTTGGCAACTGGTTTGTTTTTAGCCTTCAGATTGTGCATTCATGTAAGATTACTCAGACAAGAATATGTTTTCACTTTCTCATACCGTGTATCTGGAATCAGGTGCTGATTTCCGTAAGTGATTGTTTTTCTTCTACTGTCCGTATTTTGCATTTTCCACAAATGACAGGAGTCCTAGATTCTGCATGATCACCTCTCTTGTCACTGACTTGACTTCAGGGTCAAGTGCGGTTGCACTGTCATTTTCCCTTGCGTTCCAGTATTCCCTCACTCTTTGCAATGATTCACTTGTAATCCTTTGTTTAGGACTGCAGAACACAAAACTGTCTCTTGATTTTAGAGTATCCCAACAGTAGCATGTTGTGCATGAGTGTGTGTGTGTGTGTGTGTGTGTGTGTGTGTGTGTGTGTGTGTGTGTGTGTGTGTGTGTGTGTGTGTGTGTGTGTGTGTGAGGTGGTGGTGTGTGTGTGTGTGTGTGTGTGTGTGTGTGTGTGTGTGTGTGTGCGTGTGTGTGTGTGTGTGTGTGTGTGTGTGTGTGTGTGTGTGTGTGTGTGTTGTGTGCACACATGTGTGTGTGTGTGTTGTGTGCACACACACGCGTGCACATGTGTGCTGCATAGGGTGGTGGGATGGGTGTAACAGGTTCATCAGGCTACACAAACTAGGCCTACTTCTTGGGGGTTTATTCATGGTGGTGGTGCTCTGAGGTGCATTAGACCAGAGGACAGACAGGGGGTTGGGGTGGTGGGGGTGCTCTGAGGTGCATTAGACCAGAGAGGACAGACAGGGGGTTGAGGTGATGGGGGTGCTCTGAGGTGCATTGGACCAGAGGACAGACTGGGGATTGGGGTGGTGGGGGTGCATTAGACCAGAGGAGACTGGGGGTTGGGGTGGTGGGGGTGCTCTGAGGTGCATTAGACCAGAGAGGACAGACCGGGGGTTGGGGTGATGGGGGTGCTCTGGGGTGCATTAGACCAGAGAGGACAGACCGGGGGTTTGGGTGATGGGGGTGCTCTGGGGTGCATGGGCCAGAGGACAGACCGGGGGTTGGGGTGCTGGGGGTGCTCTGAGGTGCATTAGACCAGAGAGGATGGACGGGGGGTTGGGGTGGTGGGGGTTATTGTGGTTATTGCCACTATTATCATTAGTAGCAGTACTTGTTATTACATAAACCTGTACAGAGGCTGTTGCTGTTGCATACCTGAGTAACAATCTGATGTTTTTGGTCACATATTTACTTGGTTTTGTTTCATTAAAAAAAACCCCACAGAAATGACACAATTGCTTACCAGTTATATGCGCATGATGTTGATCCTATCTGTTATCTTTAAACATTTTTTTCACATAATTTTTGTTGTTGTAGGAACTTTTCACTTCATGCTTGTTGTGAGTGTATGTACTTGGCACCATGACAAGTTCTTAAAGTGCAATTGTCACTTGTGAGTGGAGTCAGATAGTTATACAGGTGTGATAGTGATGATGACTGAAACCAACACCAAGAAATATTGTGGGTACTTGTTACTTAGTGACAGTAATATTGTGATGCCATGTGTCATTTCTCTTCCCAAGGCTATACACGTTTTCCATTCTGTGCTGCTGTCTTCATCCATCTCTTCATCTGTCTCAAATTTGTTCACTGCCCATTTTAAGTTGTGTTTAAATTTTGTATAGTCAGTATGCTCATGTGTGGAGCTGCCTCTGTGTGTGTGTGTGTGTGTGTGTGTGTGTGTGTGTGTGTGTGTGTGTGTGTGTGTGTGTGTGTGTGTGTGTGTGTGTGTGTGTGTGTGTGTGTGTGTGTGTGTGTGTGTGTGTGTGAGTGGTGTATGTGCCTAGAATAGTCTCTATGGACAAGACTGTGTTCTTTATAGATACTTTAATTATTAATATGTCTCCTCAGTTTGTATTTTGTACAGAGGTAATTTCAGCAACTTCTAGCAGAATGTGTCTCCCTGTGACAGGAAGATATGGGGACTTGAAATACCTTCAGTTACACTTGTGACAGCTTGTGACACACTTTCACAAACATACCACTCAGTTCAGGTGTGGAATATTAAAAGTAACTTCATCTTTTTCTCGTATCACACAGCTCAAGGTGTCTGTCAAGCG
>JABMCL010002637.1:1335000-1357500 GCA_018857735.1 Alviniconcha marisindica | reverse complement strand
CAGAACTGCGAACATGCATCAAAGTTTCTTGCACTGCGCGATGCTATGCCAAGCTCTGTCGCTGTGCTCATGTCTGCAGGCACACATCATTGTGCAGCATTGTACAGCATTGTGTCCTTGTGGGAAACTCTGTCTCCTGCTGGGTCTATGAGTGTGGTGCCCACCAACAATAGCCTACCCCTTGGTCTCAGTGACTGTGGCAGATAGATGTCTCTGTGTTCCTCTGTGTGTGTATATATATGCAAATGATGAAGAACTGCCTGTGCAAGGAGACTGTGTATGAAATGTGTGCAGGTGTGGTGGCTGTGTCCATACTGTGTGTGAAATGTGTGCAGATGTGGTGGCCATATACATGTGTGTGAAATGTGTGCAGATGTGGTGGCCATATACCATGTGTGTGAAATGTGTGCAGATGTGGTGGCCATATACATGTGTGTGAAATGTGTGCAGGTGTGGTGGCCATGTCCATGTGTGTGAAATGTGTGCAGGTGTGGTGGCCATGTCCATGTGTGTGAAACGTGTGCAGGTGTGGTGGCTGTTTCCTTACTGTGTGTGAAATGTGTGCAGGTGTGGTGGCCGTGTCCATCGCTGAGCGGCTGACATTTGATGAGCGGATTGACCAGGCTGCCAAGGTCATCATGACCCCCTCACTCATCCTCATCTGGAGTTTCACTGACCCCATCCACCCCCAGGTAATGTATTCGCATTCAGACCAAGGTCATCATGACCCCCTTACTTGTCCTGTACACCCCAGGTAATGTACTCACACACAAAGGTCATCATGACCCCCTTGCTTGTCCTGTACACCCCAGGTAGTGTACTCACACACAGACCAAGGTCATCATGACCCCTATGCTTGTCCTGTACACCCCAAGGTAATGTACTCGCATACAGACCAAGGCCGTCATGACCCCCTTTCCTGTCCCGTACACCCCAGGTAATGTACTCACAGACCAAGGTCATCATGACCCCCTTGCATATCCTGTACACCACAGGTAATGTGTTCACGTACAGACCAAGGTCATCATGACACCCTTGCTTGTCCTGTACACCCCCAGGTAAATGCTTGCTGGAAACTGTAAGACACAGGGGTCAAACATGTTTGCATCCTTTCCAACAGAACAACGAGACTGCAGAATTGTTTCAAGTTTCATTGTCATCATTGTGTCTAGACAAGGACTGATAATTACGATCTCCAAGTCGTTCTTTTTGTTGTTTCTGTGCCCTGGTTCTGTTTTCCTTGTTTCTGTGTTCTGGTTCTGTTTTCCTTGTTCTGGTTCTGTTTTCCTTGTTTCTGTGTTCTGGTTCTGTTTTCCTTGTTTCTGTGTTCTGGTTCTGTTTTCCTTGTTTCTGTGTTTTCATTCTGTTTTCCTTGTTTCTGTGTCCTGTTTCTGTTGTCTTTGTTCCTGTGTTCTGGTTCTGTTCACATTGTTCCTCTGTTCTGGTTCTGTTTTCATTGTTCCTGTGTTCTGGTTCTGTTTTGTTGTTCCTGTGTTCTGGTTCTGTTTTATTGTTCCTCTGTTCTGGTTCTGTTTTCATTGTTCCTGTGTTCTGGTTCTGTTTTGTTGTTCCTGTGTTCTGGTTATGGTTCTGTTTTACTGTTCCTGTGTTCTGGTTCTGTTTTATTGTTCCTGTGTTTGGTTCTGTTTTATTGTTCCTGTGTTCTGGTTCTGTTTTATTGTTCCTGTGTCCTGGTTTTGTTTTATTGTTCCTGTGTTCTGGTTCTGTTTGATTGTTCCTGTGTTCTGGTTTTGTTGTGTTTGTTCCTGTGTTCTGGTTCTGTTTTATTGTTCCTGTGTCCTGGTTCTGTTTTATTGTTCCTGTGTCCTGGTTTTGTTTTATTGTTCCTGTGTCCTGGTTCTGTTTTATTGTTCCTGTGTCCTGGTTTTGTTTTATTGTTCCTGTGTCCTGGTTCTGTTGTCTTTGTTCCTGTGTTCTGGTTCTGTTTTACTGTTCCTGTGCTCTGGTTCTAACCTGGTGCTTGTTGCTTTGCTGTCTCCTTCCAGCTGATCCTGGAAGCCCCAGAAGACATTTTCTGCTTCACGTTTTGCCCCACAGACCACAACATCATTGCGGGTGGCTGTTACAATGGGCAGGTGATAATGTGGGACATTTCTGCCCACGTTGACCGGCTCAAGGCTCCACGAGGTGGAAACCGTAACAAGCGGATGAATGTGTTGGTGAGTCACCGCCTGTGTACCGCTTGTTTGCTGGAACTGAAGAGTTGCTTGGGTATCTCTTAGAGCGATGCTGCTTCAAAATCAGCATTACTGAGACACCTTTATGTTTTGTGTTTCAGGGTCATGTGGAGTGGGCTTTTTCTCCCTCTGTGTGTGTGTGTGTGTGTGTGTGTGTGTGTGTGTGTGTGTGTGTGTGTGTGTGTGTGTGTGTGTGTGTGTGTGTGTGTGCAGGCATGCATGTGTATGCTTGTGTTGAATGATGCATGTGGTTGATAGAAATTAATTATTCAGTGTATCAGCTCCAAGAGTGAGTGATATTGATTAAACAGCATGGCAATTTTAACCTTCAGGAGAATAAACCACTCCAGCCCATTTGCTTCTTCTTCTTTCCTTTTTTAATCATTTTTTTCTTTGTTTTCAGCCAGGCTTTGAAGACCCTAATGCCCTGAAGACACCCATCGTCCGCTACTGTGCCGTGTCCAGCATAGAGCATGGCCACAAAGCCCCAATCACAGACATCCAGTGGATGCCAGACCACATGCTGGTATGTTAAGACCACATGCTGGTGCAGTAAGATTGCATGGTGGTATGTTAAGACCACATGCTGGTACGTTAAGACCACATGCTGGTACAATAAGACTGCATGGTGGTATGTTAAGACCACATGCTGATACGTTACGGTCGCATTCTGGGATGTGAAGACCACATGCTGATATGTTAAGACCACATGCTGGTATGTTAAGACCTCATGCATGATGGTGCATTAAGACCGCATGCTGGTATATTAAGACCACATGCTGGTATGTTAAGACCACATGCTGGTACGTTAAGAACACATGCTAGTACGTTCAGATGACATGCTGGTATGTCAACACCACATACTGGGATGTTAAGACCGCATGCCGATACATTAAGATTGCATGCTGGTACATTAAGACCGCATGCTGGTACATTAATACTACATGCTGGTACATTAAGACCACATGCTGGTACATTACAATGATGCACCATGCTGTGCCCAGTGTAGGCTTGTAGAGCACAAGGCCCCATCAGAGGTGTCCATTGAGAGTTATATCAAACACTGGTACATTACAATGGTGTGCTCTGTATAGACTCTTTGAGTACAAGGCCCAGTCACAGGCATGCACTGGGTGCCAGATCACATGCTGGTACATTACACATGCAGTGCTGTGCACACAGCCATGACACAAGCGTCCAGTAGGTGGCAGACTACACGCTGGTACATTACAGTGGTGTTCTGTGTCATGTTTTGCATGGAGCTCTGGCCAAAGACAATGGCCCTTTCTCATCCTATCAAGGAAGATCATCAAGGACTTGCTCTCTCTACACCTCACTCCTCCAGACAATAGATGGTGTGATGACTTTGGCTTTGTGCCTGCAGGTAGTGTCTCAAACTCCTCAACACTTCAGATGTTAAGAGGAGACAGCAGTGGAAAAGGCAGGATGTTCAGGAGACAAATACAGGGTTATGCTGATGACAAGTTGTGGTGATTTCCTTTGCCTCACTGTGTGTGTGTGTGTGTGTGTGTGTGTGTGTGTGTGTGTGTGTGTGTGTGTGTGTGTGTGTGTGTGTGTGTGTGTGTGTTTGTTTGTGTGTGTGTTGTGTGTTTGTTTGTGTGTGTGTGTGTGTGTGTGTGTGTACATGATGATGGAATGATGGTGAAGGGACTGACTGCAGTGCTGTACATGTCTTTCAGATCAGTCGCATGGGAGTTCCTCTGGAGAACAAGTCCAGTCAGTGTGTTCAGCTGATGACCTGTGCTACCGACAAGTAGGGCCACTGCCTTAGGGAACGCTTCTTGTTGTCTGATTGTACACCTTTGTCTGTCTGTACCTCTTCCCTATGTGTGTGTGTGTGTGTGTGTGTGTGCGCGCGCACGCACGTAGTGTGTGTGTGTGTGTGTGTGTGTGTGTGTGTGTGTGTGTGTGTGTGTGTGTGTGTGCGCGCGCACATAGTGTGTGTGTGTGTGCGTGTGTGTGCACGCACATTGTACGTGTGTGTTTGTGTGTGTGTGTTGTTTGGTGTGTGTGTGTGTGTGTTGTGTGTGTGTGTGTGTGTGTGGTGTGTGTGTGTGTGTGTGTGTGTGTGTGTGTGTGTGTGTGCATGTTGTGTGTGCATGCATTGTGTGTGTGGTGTGTGGTGTGTGTGTGTTGTGTGTGTGTGTGGTGTGTGTGTGTGTGTGTGTGTGTGTGTGTGTGTGTGTGTGTGTGTGTGTGTGTGTGTGTGTGTGTGTGTGTTGTGTGTTTGTGTGTATGTGTGTATGTGTGTGTGTGTGTGTGTGTGTGTGTGTGTGTGTTGTGTGTGTGTGTGTGTGTGTGTGTGCATGCATTGTGTGTGTTGTGTGTGTGTGTGTGTGTGTGTGTGTGTGTGTGTGTGTGTGTGTGTGTGTGTGTGTGTGTGTGTGTGAAGGTGTTGTGTGTGTGTGTGTAGGTTGGGTGTGTGTGTGTGTGTGTGTGTGTGTGTGTGTGTGTGTGGTGTGTGTGTGTGTGTGTGTGTATGTGTGTGTGTTTGTGTAAATGTTAGTGTGTGTATGCATATACACAGTGTGGCTGTGTGAATATTATATAGTATACTGTGTGTTGTATGCTTCCTTGTCTGTGTCTGTAAGTACATAATAAAAACGAGAAGTAGAAGACAACACTGATCACTGCTATCCACTGTGGCAGCTGTGTGCTGTTCTGGGACACACGACCACCCAAAGGCCAGCACACCAAGGATGACGACAAGGGGCTGAAGAACCCCATGGGAGTTCCCAACACCTTCAGACACCTCGACCTCACCTGGAAACCCATGCTAAAGGTATCAGTACCATTCACATGATGCAAAAAGGAACTCTTTAGACTTGCATGCACCCTTCCACTTGCACTTGGGCTGTGTCCCGACACGCTGACACCAGCAAGAACACTGAGGCTGTATTATAATGTTAGTATGCAATCATGGTTATGTGGGGACTACTTCAGCATCTACCCTCCCAAAAAGGAGATAAATGCTCTGGACACCTTTTTGTTTTTTTGGTGGGGGGTGGGGTGGGGGGAGCGCTGCCATGTGGCGGGGTAATAAAAAACAGTTACACAGACAGTCCTCTCACCCCGTGCAACAATGCAATGCATTCATCCATGTATGATTGCATATTCTGGTGTGAACATTACAACAACAAGATGAGAAGAGATTCTTGGACTTGGTGTGTCCATTACTCTGATACCCTGACCTGACCTGAAAACGTGTGCTAAGGGTACCAGTGCTTCTCACACGAGATTGGAATAGATTCTTAGATTTGCGTTGACCTCTCCATTGGTTGCCCATTGATTCATGAAGACAGTACAAACTCACTTCTCTGTGCTACAATTGCCTCAGCTTGACTGCTCATGGATACTTGACTGAACTCCTTAATGTTTACAAACCAGCCCATCAGCTACGCTCTCCTTCTGGCACTTGCATTGTTTGTCTTCCTTCTGTGCAGATGCACTAGCTCACATGGTCAGAGATCTTTTTCTTATGCTGCACCATCTGTCTGGAACAGTGTCCCTAGCAAAGTTAGGGCACCAAACACACTCATGTCTTTTAAATTGTCTTTCAGATCTTGATCTCACCTTTTCAAGCTGTCCTATTGTGTGTGTGTGTGTGTGTGTGTGTGTGTGTGTGTGTGTGTGTGTGTGTTGTGCACATGTGTGTGTGTGTGTGTGTTGTGCACGTGTGTGTGTGTGTGTGTGTGTGTGTGTGTGTGTGTGTGTGTGTGTGTGTGTGTATGTGTGTGTGTGTGTGTGCATGCACATGTGCATGCACTCATGCAAATTTGCTTTCACTGTGTTTTGGCTCTTTGCTTTATGATGGGCTCCAGTTTAGAGAAATAGCACATAAAAGAGTACATTTATTATTATTATTATTATATAAACTCTTTGAAAAATTGACCAGACCTGAGATAGGTTTCTAAAGTTTACTGTCAGTATCCTGCTTGTCTGACTTTCAGATGCACCTCCATAAATCAGAGCCTGGCGGAGACCATGCCCCCATCAAATTCTCAATGCAGGAACGACAAGGCGACAGATCATCATGTGAGTTAGACATGCGTGCATGGGTACGTGTGTGCACCCATGTGGGTTTATGTGTGTATATATGAGAGAGAGAGAGACAGAGACAGACAGACAGACAGACAGACAGACAGAGATCAAGTGTATGTGTCTGTCTGTGTCTGCTGATCTGTGTGGGTGAGTGAGAGAGTCTGTCTGTATGCCTGCCTGTGCATTTTCTCTCATTTATATTCAGTGTCAACATGTATTCATTTTGTTTTCCATTTCATAATCTTCCACCTTCAAGTGAATGCTGCAACGCACTGACATTGTGACTAGGCCTACACGGTCATTGCAGATCCCATTTCTGGGATTGTTTCCTCTGTCGATTGCACGGAATATTACACTGATCTGTTTGCCAAAGCATGCAATTTCCATTTCAGTCTGATGAGGCAACCAATTCAGGTTCGAAATAATCACCAGCCTTTGAAAAAGCTTGCTTGCCAAATCTTACTCACTGATAAGGTACTACTGACTGTAAGACACAGGTGTCAAATCTAAGGGAAAAAAGTATTACTTTATTGTCCAAATATAAGTGCATTACTGACTCGCACCAAACAGCTCTCATCTCTGCACCCAGTGGCAAAGACCCAGGAGAATGTCAGTGTGCAAGTGTGTCTGCATGTGTGAGTGCACACTGACTGTCACACCAACCGCTCTCCTCTCTGCTTCTAGTGGCAAAGACCCAGAGAATATCTGCGTGTGTGAGTGCACACTGACTGTCACACTGACTGCTCTCCTTTCTGCTTCTAGTGGCAAAGACCTAAGAGAATGTCAGTATGCAAGTGTGTCTGTGTGTGTGGGTGCACACTGACTGTCACACTGACCGCTCTCCTTTCTGCTTCTAGTGGCCAAGGCCCAGGAGAATGTCAGTATGCAAGTGTGTCTGCATGTGTGAGTGCACACTGACTGTCACACTGACCGCTCTCCTTTCTGCTTCTAGTGGCCAAGGCCCAGGAGAATGTCAGTATGCAAGTGTGTCTGCATGTGTGAGTGCACACTGACTGTCGCACTGACTGCTCTCCTCTCTGCTTCTAGTGGCAAAGACCCAGAGAATATCTGCATATAAGAATGTCTGCATGTGTGAGTGCACACTGACTGTCACACTGACCGCTCTCCTTTCTGCTTCTAGTGGCCAAGGCCCAGGAGAATGTGGAGAAAGACATGGCGAGCACGATGGGCGGCGCTTTCACTTCTGGCGTCACCAAACCAGGCTCCGGCAAGGAGCGTACTCTGCACGGGGTCATGACTTACCTCTACATCGGCACAGAGGTAGGGAGATGATGTGTAGACTGGTTGTCACTAGTGAATAAACATGCTCTGCAGAGGGTCATGACTTATCTCTATATCAGCACATGGGTAGGGAGATGATATGAAGATTGGTGTCGATGTGTAGACTGGTGTCAGTAGTGAATAAACATGCTCTGCAGGGGTTCATGACTTATCTCTACATCGGCACAGAGGTAGGGAGATGATGTGTAGACTGGTTGTCACTAGTGAATAAACATGCTCTGCAGGGGGTCATGACTTATCTCTATATCAGCACAGAGGTAGGGAGATGATGTGTAGACTGGTTGTCACTAGTGAATAAACATGCTCTGCAGGGGGTCATGACTTATCTCTATATCAGCACAGAGATAGGGAGATGGTGTGTGTAGATTGGTTGTCACTAGTGAATAGACATGCTCTGTAGGGAGTCATGACATCTCTATATTGGCACAGAGGTAGGGATAAGATATGTGTGTGTGTGTGTGTGTGTGTGTGTGTGTGTGTGTGTGTGTGTGTAGTGTGTGAGTGAGAGAGAGAGAGAGGAGAGAGAGAGAGAGAATTTGTATTGGCTGTGCATGTTCCATCTGACCCACTTGCTGTCGCTGTGTTGACAGGATGGGGAGGTGGTGTATGGTGACTGGATGCCACAGAAAGACCAGGACACAGGAAAACTCCAAAGTGAGTCTGCTTGCTTGCTTGGTCGCGCTGTAGGTCACCCTTTCTGCCTTGCGCAGGAGTGATGCTCAGGTGCCACTGAATGCCACCGTCTTCCTACTCCTGAGCATTGGTTGGTGGGGCACTTTGGAGGTTAAGTACAATTGTAGGTTTGCATGACTGGCTCACTGATTTTGTTATTTTTTGTTAATAACTGATTCGGGATTTGCCCACTGCAACTAAAAGAGAGAATTTCTTTTAGGTTTTGTTCGTGTTGTCAGATCCAGTAACAGTAATAGTAATGGGCACAGTCAGTGCCTAATGTGGGGCAACCCTAGGTGCCTACAGATTTGTTACATATATTTTGGACATTAAAAATTCACATACACAAACGCATGCATACGTATGCACCAGCACAGACAAACAGACACTGTAAGTAAACATGGTGCTTAACGTCCACAGAAACCATAAGGCTTATTAGGGATGAGGGGGTATGGAGGTGGAGGAAGAGGGAGATTATATGCCTATCACTACATACTGTAAAAGTGTTGTTTTAATTTGTACTCGGCCTCGAAGCTGTCCTACCAACCACCATGTAGTGGATCGTCATGGGCGCTGTACTGTGAAAGTTTTGATTTTGATTTTGTGCTCAACCCTCAATACTACCATACGCTGAATTTTCATGGGTTGTTCTGTGCTCGTTTGTGTGTACAGCTCCCAAGCCATCCTACTACCACGTGCTGCACGACGGCCCCGTGACGTCTCTGCAGCGCTCTCCGTTCTTAAAGGAAGTGGTTCTGTCCATTGGCGGCTGGACCTGGGCCATATGGAAGGAGGGTGTCAGTGTAAGTATGCCCACAGACAGCATCCAGCTTCAGGAGGTGGGGGGGGGGGGGGGTAGGGGAGGGCGTGAGTATGTGAGGGGAAGCAGGGGAGTGGTACTGTGTCACACAGAAGGAAGCTGGGGGTGTGTGTGTGGGGGGGGGGGGGGGGGGAGTGTAAGAGGTATGTCTTATTCTACATGTAAACAGAAGGCAGTCTTAGTCCCTTTGTACTGCTGTGGGCCCGGAGACATTGAGCAGTGATGTGTGTGTGTGTGTGTGTGTGTGTGTGTGTGTGTGTGTGTGTGTGTGTGTGTGTGTGTGTGTGTGTGTGTGTGTGTGTGTGTGTGTGTGTGTGTGTGTGTGTGTGTGTGTGTGTGTGTGTGAGTGTGTGTGTGTGTGTGTGTGTGTGTGTGTGTGTGTGTGTGTGTGTGTGTACATGGGGAGTGGGGTGGGAGTGTAAGAGGTATGTCTTATTCTACATGTAAACAGAAGGCAGTCTTAGTCCCTTTGTACTGCTGTGGGCCCTGAGACATTGAGCAATGATGACCAACATGTACCCGCATGCTGTCTTCAGAGTGGACCTATCCTGCACGCGGCGGCAGCCCCAGTGCGACTGAGTGCAGGTACTGGTCACCCCTGCCAGCGTGTGTGTCGTGAAGAGGATGGAGTGTGGAGTGTGGGATTTACTGAAGCGTCTGCCCTTGTATCTATCGAGCCATCCTACGCAGATGTTGCTTGTGTTTGTGTAGTTGGGTGGTTCATTATGTGTTGGTTTGGTGTGATGTGTTGTGTGTGCTTGAGTGTGTGTGTAGTACATGGGGAGTGGGTGGAGGTAGAGGTATGTCCTTATTCTACATGTAAACGAAGGCAGTCTTAGTCCCTTTGTACTGCTGTGGGCCCTGAGACATTGAGCAATGATGACCAACATGTACCCGCATGCTGTCTTCAGAGTGGACCTATCCTGCACGCGGCGGCGGCCCCAGTGCGACTGAGTGCAGGCTACTGGTCACCCACTCGCCCCAGCGTGTTCTACATCGCCAAGCAGGATGGCAGTGTGGACGTGTGGGACCTCCTTGACAAGACACACGAGCCCTCCCTCACGCAGAGCGTGTCACCCGCCCCCATCACAAACATCTACCCCTACCAAGTCACACGTATGTACTGCACTTCTCACCTACCCCCACCCCATGAATCCTTCACCTCACCACCATCACAAACATCTACCCCTACCAAATCACCTGCTGCCATCACAAACATCTACCCCTACCAAGTCACCTGCCACCATCACAAACATCTACCCCTACCAAGTCACCCACCACTATCACAAACATCTACTGCTACCAAGTCACCCGCCACCATCACAAACATCTACCCCTACCAAGTCACCCGCCACCATCACAAATATCTACCCCTACCAACAAGTCACCCACCACCATCACAAACATCTACCCCCACCAAGTCACTTGTCACCATCACAAACATTTACTCCTACCAAGTCACTTGTCACCATCACAAACATCTACCCCTACCAAGTCACTTGTCACCATCACAAACATCTCCCTCCTACCAAGTCACTTGTCACCATCACAAACATCTACCCCTACCAAGTCACCCACCACCATCACAAACATCTACCCCTACCAAGTCACCTGTCACCATCACAAACATCTACCCCTACCAAGTCACCTGCCCCCAAAAAATGTACTGGCTACCATCCCCGCCCCTACCACACCCCTCCTACCCTCTTGTTCCCCTTTTAGGGAACTAGTCCCCCAACCCCCTATTTACCATCTCCCTTTTAGGGGGGGGTTCATTTTCACAAACATTTACTCCTACCAAGTCACTTGTCACCATCACAAACATCTACCCCTACCAAGTCATTTGTCACCATCACAAACATCTACCCCTACCAAGTCACTTGTCACTATCACAAACATCTACCCCTACCAAGTCACTTATCACCATCACAAACATCTACTCCTACCAAGTCACCTGCCACCATCACAAACATCTACCCCTACCAAGTCACTTGTCACCATCACAAACATCTACCCCTACCAAGTCACATGTACATATGTACTGGGCTTCCCTCCCTCCCTACCACACCCCTCTACCCTCTTGTTCCCCTTTTGAGGGAGGATCTAGTGCCAACTATTTACCTTTTCTTTTAGGGGAGGGTGTCATTTTCACTTTTATTTGTGGAGGAGGATTTTTTTATTGATTTTTTTTAGTCGTTGTTTTGGGGGTTTTTAATTATTATTTTTTACATTTTCTTTTGGGGGAAAAAAAAGAGCATTTTGATGTATTTGCAATTTTCTTCAGCTGATTTCATTTTTGTTATTTAAAAAAGAAAATATTGTTGTATAGAATACATTTCCATTTTGTACTTGACAAAGGGGATTACCCGAAAATTTGCAGATTGTGTTTTTGTCCTAACAAATAGCATTCTTTTGAACATTTTATGTGTTTGGATCTCCATTTTGTCCGTTGTGATGGAGTGTACTCACCTGTGGCATGTCTGCATTCTACAGAGAAGCAGCAGCTTCTGGCAGTGGGAGATAACTCTGGAACACTACATATCCTGGAGATCCCCTGGAGTCTGCGGCAGCCCACACCAGGCGAGGTCAGTCACTGTGCTCACTGCTGTAACCCTCTAGTTGTTGTAGCGGTCACCCTCCTCACCGCTGTAACCTTCAGTTGTTGTTGTTGTAACAGTCACCCTCCTCACTGCTGTAACTTGCAGTTGTTGTAGCAGTCACCTGCTCAGTGCTGTAACCCCCCAGTTGTTGTAGCAGTTACCTGGCTTACTGATGTAACATTTAGTTGCAGCAGTCACCCTGCTCACTGCTGTAACCCTCCAGTTGTTGCAGCAGTTACCATGTTCATTGCTGTAGTGCTCCAGTTGTTGTAGCAGTCACCCTGCTCACTGCTGTAACCCTTCAGTTGTTGTAGCAATCACCCTGCTCACTGCTTTAACCCTTCAGTTGTAGCAATCACCCTGCTCACTGCTGTAACCCTTCAGTTGTTGTAGCAATCACCCTGCTCACTGCTGTAACCCTTCAGTTGTTGTTGGAGCAGTCACCCTGCTCAGTATGAGGATTGATCTCCCTTTCTAGAGGGGTGGATACTGGTAATGGTATGCTTTGGAGGATTGATCTCCCTTGCTGGAGGGTATGCTTTGGAGGATTGATCTCCCTTGTTGGAGGGTGGATGCTGGTAATGGTATGCATTGGAGGATTGATCTCCCTTTCTAGAGGGGTGGATGCTGGTAATGCATGCATTGGAGGATTGATCTCCCTTTCTGGAGGGTAGATACTGGTAAAGGTTTGCAAGGAGTTTCTCATGGCTGAAGATACAAAAAAATGAACAAAGCATTATGTGTTCCTCAAAATGTTCGTGTTGTTGCTGCTATTTTTTCCTCAAAGTGCTTGCACTGTTGGTGTTAGTTCCTCAAACTGCACTGTTGCTGTTGATGTCTACAGCATCTGTTGCTGTTGTGAGTAGCAGTAGTAGTTGTACTGTTGCTGTTAGCTCCTCAAACTGCACTATTGCTGTTAGTTCATCATATTGTACTGTTGCTGTTAGTTCCTCATACTGTACTGTTGCTGTTAGTTCCTCATACTGTACTGTTGCTGTTAGTTCCTCATCTGACTGTTGTGAGTTCCTCAAACTGCACTGTTGCTGTTAGTTCCTCATACTGTACTGTTGCTGTTAGTTCCTCATACTGTACTGTTGCTGTTAGTTCATCAAATTGCACTGTTGCTGTTAGTTCCTCATCCTGTTAGTTCCTCAAACTGCACTGTTGCTGTTAGTTCCTCATACTGTACTGTTGCTGTTAGTTCCTCATACTGTACTGTTGCTGTTAGTTCATCATATTGTACTGTTGCTGTTAGTTCCTCATACTGTACTGTTGCTGTTAGTTCCTCATACTGTACTGTTGCTGTTAGTTCATCAAATTGCACTGTTGCTGTTAGTTCCTCATCCTGTTAGTTCCTCAAACTGCACTGTTGCTGTTAGTTCCTCATACTGTACTGTTGCTGTTAGTTCCTCATACTGTACTGTTGCTGTTAGTTCATCAAATTGCACTGTTGCTGTTAGTTCCTCATCCTGTTAGTTCCTCAAACTGCACTGTTGCTGTTAGTTCCTCATACTGTACTGTTGCTGTTAGTTCCTCATACTGTACTGTTGCTGTTAGTTCATCAAATTGCACTGTTGCTGTTAGTTCCTCATCCTGTTAGTTCCTCAAACTGCACTGTTGCTGTTAGTTCCTCATACTGTACTGTTGCTGTTAGTTCCTCATACTGTACTGTTGCTGTTAGTTCATCAAATTGCACTGTTGCTGTTAGTTCCTCATCCTGTTAGTTCCTCAAACTGCACTGTTGCTGTTAGTTCGCCATACTGTACTGTTGCTGTTAGTTCCTCATACTGTACTGTTGCTGTAAGGTTCATCAAATTGCACTGTTGCTGTTAGTTCCTCATCCTGTTAGTTCCTCAAACTGCACTGTTGCTGTTAGTTCGCCATACTGTACTGTTGCTGTTAGTTCATCACACCACACTGTTGCTGTTAGTTCACCATACTGTACTGTTGCTGTTAGTTCATCACACCATACTGTTGCTGTTAGTTCATCACACCATACTGTTGCTGTTAGTTCATCACACCATACTGTTGCTGTTAGTTCCTCAAACTGCACTGTTGTTACTTGTTCATCGAGCTGACTGCATTGATGTGTGCAGCTGAATGGACTGACCAGCTACACTGAGCGGGAGGTGAAGTGGTTGTCATTTCACTGCTCTGTATTGTTGCCATGACTTGTTCATCGAGCTGACTGTGTTGGTGTGTGCAGCTGAATGGGCTGACCAACTACATTGAGCGGGAGGTGAAGCGGAGAGCATTTGTGGTGGCCCGCTGGAACTTCCGGGAACAGGAGAAACAGGAGATGGCAGCAGAGGCCAAGCGAAAGGCTGGCGTGAGTGACGCTTTCTGTCAGTTGTGGTTGGCTGAAATGGTCACAGATGGTCTGGTCAACAACAACAAAACACATGCACATGTGCATGCACATGCATGCGCACATGAAACACACACACATGCATGCATGCAGGCATGCACACACGCACACACACACACACACACACACACACACACACACACATGCAAATACACACACACACACACACACACACACACACACACATGCAAATACACACACACACATGTGCGCATGTACACACATGCAAAACACACACACACGCATGCAAACCTGATGCTAACATTTGCTTTTGCTCTTTGACCAGTTTAGTTCATTGAAAAAGTTATTGTTCTGTCATGAGTCAGTGCTCATTCACAAGTCATTACTCAGTCCTTGCTTACTGCTTCTTCAAGAATCATTAATTACTCAGTCATGTCACTTAACCCATTGCTCAGTTATTGCCTAGTTATGAATCATTTGATGAGTCATTGCTCAGTTGAGAGTCATTGTTGCTCAGTCCTTGCTTATTGGTCAGTCCTTGGTAATCATGTTTAGTTGTGAGTCATTACTCAGTGATGAGTCATTGATCAGTAGTCTGTCTGTCTGTCTGTCTGTCTGTCCGTCCATCTCTCTCTCTCTCTCTCTCTCTCTCTCTCTCTCTCTCTCTCTCTCTCAGTTGAGAATCTGTCTGTCTGTCTGTCTGTCTGTCTGTCTGTCTGTCTGTCTGTCCGTCCATCCATCCGTCCATCTCTCTCTCTCTCTCTCTCTCTCTCTCTCTCTCTCTCTCTCTCTCTCTCTCTCTCTCTCTCAGTTGAGAATCTGCAGATCATGTTTGTGGTTTCAGATCGCCCCCAACGTGGTGCTGACAGATGAGGAGATTGAGATGAAGCAGAAGCAGGAGTACCACACCTACCAGAACGAGGAGTACACCTTCCTGCGTGAGCTGGGTCTCCTCAAGGAGGACGATGAGCCACTCCCCGACGTCTAGACCTGCCTCACCTCCACATCTGACTCCATGTCTGGACCTGCCTGACATTTGAACCTACCTGTCTAGACATGCGTCACACCTGCTTCTGCCTAAAATCCAGACCTGCCTCACCTTCACATCTGACTCCATGTCTGGACCTGCCTGATATTTGAACCTACCAGTCTAGACATGTGTCACACCTGCTTCTGCCTAAAATCTAGACCTGCCTTCCACAACATCCAGCTCCATATCTGGCCCTTCCTGACATTGAAACCTACCTGTCTAGACATGTGTGACTCCTGCTTCTGCCTAAAATCTAGACCTGCCTAAAATCTAAAATCTAGACCTGACTGAAGGTAGGCTCCAATGTGCTGTAAGTTGGTCCCTGTGACCAACAGTTGTGATCGTGTTGTAAACATTTTCATGATGAAGACACTCTTGTGAGTGGGCAGAAATGAACCTGATTGAAGTCTATCTTGCAGATAGACACTACAAGAGTCAACAGATTATAACACTGTAGCTTTATTATGTTAAATTGTTGGCACTATAGACTCATAATCGGCCGCAATCACAGTGAAATATCCCCCGCCCCTCCCCTCATCCCCCCCCACCCCCACCCCCACCTGCTCAGGACAAAAGCCGTTGGTTAGAATTTGGTTGAAATGTGCTTCATAATGTCTTGACACTGATAAGGGAGTTTCTCTTAAATACATGACATGTACACTCACGATTGCACAACTAAGTCTTGTGATAGATTCCGTCCACTGAGTCTGTTTTGACAACAAGCATTTTCTTTACAACTCCGGTTTGTTTTAAGGCAAATATTTTGCTTGATGAGAAAAAGAGATCTGTGATGTTCAAATTAAACTGTACCTTTCTCTCTGCCCTCCCACTTTGATTGATTTTTTATTTGTTTATTTGTGTTCTTGGAAATGTTTCTAGTTTTTCTGTTTCACTGGATAAAATGTACCAAAGTAATATTGATATGGAGGTGGTATGTTTTGTTTATTTCTGGTTTGTGATCTTTTCAAATGCATTTCATGCTTTCCATGATAATGTAAACAAAGGTAAACTCTACACACACACACACACACACACACGCACACACACACACAAGTACAAAAACTTAGAACAGATGTACATGTTTTGATATTTTCATACATCACCCATAACCCACTGCATGACTTGTGTACAGAACCATCGTCTGCTGTTTGCTTCATTGTCATTCTGTAAATATCACTGAGATGTAATAAAATGAACCTTTGTCGATGAACGTTTTGTTGTGTTTTTGAACCTCTGTGCACTAGACAGCTGTTTGTATATCATATAGACATTTTACAGCTCATAGGCTTTCTATCTTTTGCCTGCTAAGTTGTAATTTCATATATATACATGTTCTTGTTTTAGTGTTGCATGATACTGTCCTTGTCTGTTTTTGTCTGTTATGTTTGTGCTTTGTGCAGAATAAATGGTAAGGTCCCATTGTTTGTTTAGAAGGATTTTAAGAGTTCAGGTGTTCCTGTGAGTACAGTATTCAATGGCAAGTTATTCCAATCATTTACGATATAGTTTTAAAAAAAGATTTAAAAAAAGTGCATGCAGATTAGTAGCCTATTGCCTGCATTCTTGCCTAGCTTGTAAGGGTGCGTTTTGGCTCCAGTGGATTCATTCAGCATGAACAAGGAACAGACAGATTCTGGATCATAGAATCTTTGTATCATTTTGAATGTCAGTTTCAATCAGGATATGAGAAATAAATACAAGAGCGAGAGATGATATTATCACCTTTCACTGGCCTGTATTCCAGGCTTTGTAAATTGATCACTTTTAATCCTTGTTCATACTCTGTGATGAATCATTCCTTGCTGTTTCTGGGGCATACCCATTATTCTGGCTAGCTTTCAGTGGATTAGCCAGACAGTGGTGTATGATGTTAGCATCATGTCCTGGCACGCCACCTGCCTGAGTTCATTTTTGTGATAGGGTAGGCAGGCTATGGTGTGGTCATAAGGATGCTGGGGTATGCAGTGGAATGCTGGGGTACAGTGGTAGTGGGGCATGGTGTGGTCATAAGGATGCTGGGGTATGCTGTGGAATGCTGGGGTACAGTGGTAGTGGGGCATGGTGTGGTCATAAGGATGCTGGGGTATGCATGTGGAATGCTGGGGTACAGTGGTAGTGGGGCATGGTGTGGTCATAAGGATGCTGGGGTACAATGGTAGTGGGGCATGGTGTGGTCATAAGGATGCTGGGGTACAGTGGTAGTGGGGCATGGTGTGGTCATAAGGATGCTGGGGTACAGTGGTAGTGGGGCATGGTGTGGTCATAAGGATGCTGGGGTACAGTGGTAGTGGGGCATGGTGTGGTCATAAGGATACTGGGGTATGCTGTGGAATACTGGGGTACAGTGGCAGGGTACTGAGCTATGGTGTTGCTGGCCAGGTCACAGAATACTTGGTTGTGGGGTGGCTAGTAGGTTGTTGATCACTTTTATATAGCGCTATTCTCCACTCTCGAACAGACTCACTGTGCTTGCATGTGATTCTACATGAGTAATTATCTTTCTATAGTGCATTTTTGAATATCCACCAAAGTGGTGTACTTACAGTGCTGGCATGGCTGGTGCCACGTGGAACTGTTGCCATCTCGGCACGTTCTGTGTACATCATGCAACCATGCACCATGTCACTGCATGCAAAGCCACATACGGAAGGTGCATACATGTTTAGCTGTAACCTGCCACCTGCACTTTCAGCAGAATGACCAGGGTCTTTTACATGCTACTGCAGTAGCACAGAGGTGGAACGGATACCAAAATAAGAGTCAGCACAGAAAGCTGACCCTGGAGAAGAAAATTCTCCCGCTGTTCCTTCAGGTATTCAAACCTGCAACCTTTCAATCACAAGTCCAGCACTCTAACCACTGAGCTATCCCTGCTCCCCGGATATACAGTCTGTTAACAGAGCAATACTGATTCAGTCTTCAGGGTCAGTTAGCTAGTCACTGGACTTTAACATCCTGTCAACCACACAGGGTCACCTCAGGATGTTCAAACTCTCTCGTAAGCAAACACACTTCCAAAACTCTTTTCATACATGTAAACCCTTTCTCAAACCAATCCACAAAATCAATCCCCACACAAATATGAAACGAAACATACATGATCACACAAACATCAAACACAAATTTTCAAATAGTTCATCCCTTTAATATTGCCCTTGTTAAAAAGGCTTATAAGACCAGGACATGCTGGTACCATTGACCATTCTAATTTATTGATACCAGATTAAAGAAGAAGAAACAAAGGAATTAACAGAAAACATTTTTTATATTTGTTATATAAATGCATAATGACAAATACCAGTGCCATATGGCAGCAGGATGTACATACCACACACCAACTATCATGTCCTAGCTGCTCTATAGTGCTGTATCTCACCGACAAGGGTGAGCACACCGCAATTTACAAAATCAACAAAAGTGTACATATAAAACCTCCGGTAATAATAATACTGTATTCCTCATGCACCACACACACACACACACACACACACACACACACACACATACATGCATGCAAACACACACACACATACATGCATGCACACACACACACACACACACACACACACACACACACACACACACACACACAAACACACACAACACATACACACACACACACACAAACACATAAACACACACACACGCACGCGCACACATACACACACACACACACACACACACACACACACACACACACACAAACACTGACTCATGCACACACACACACACACATACACATGCACGTGCGTGCACAGAAGGAATAACAAGGAGTAATTTGGGGGGGGGGGGGAAAGGGTTGAAATCACTTATTGCGGCATTGTTTGTAGAGGCGAGTTTTTAACTCAGGTTTCAAGGCATGGGAGCATTGGATATGACCATGTCTTTAGACAAGAAAGATTTAAAAAGCATACCAGTAAGCAAAGACCTTTGTTTTCTCCAATCTGTTCCCGGGCAGACTAGTTCCTTTAAAATCGTCGTCATGGTGATCCCAGCTAGCTGAGCGGTCAGCCCTCGAACACATAGGCGGCTGTTCCCTTGGCTCCCAGTCCAGTGACCTTGAACACTGACCCCGCCAGCGGCTGTTTCCGGAACTCCTCATCACTGAGGATGCGTGCGCTGGTGACGTACAGCTCGTCCAGGTTCTTGCCGCCCCAGCACACCGAGGTCGTCTGCTTGGCCGGGATGTCGATCTTCTGCAGCGTCTTGCCTGCACCGTACAACGACGTGGTTGGTGGTTAGACAGGCAGGCACACAGACAGGTTGGCAGACAGACACACAGACCTCAGACACACAGACAAGTTGGCAGCAGACACACAGACAGGTTGGCAGCAGACACACAGACAAGCTGGCAGACAGACACACAGACAGGTTGGCAGACAGACACACAGACAAGCTGGCAGACAGACACACAGACAGGTTGGCAGACAGACACACAGACAGGTTGGCAGACAGACACACAGACAGGTTGGCAGACAGACACACAGACAAGCTGGCAGACATACATACAGAGAAGTTGGCAGAACGACACACAGACAAGTTGGCAACAGACACACAGACAAGCTGGCAGACAGACACACAGACAAGCCTGCAGACAGACACACAGACAAGTTGACAGACACACAGACACGCTGGCAGACAGACACACAGACAAGCTGGCAGACAGACACACAGACAAGCTGGCAGACAGACACACAGACAAGTTGACAGACACACAGACAAGCTGGCAGACAGACACACACACAAGTTGACAGACACACAGACACGCTGGCAGACAGACACACAGACAAGCTGGCAACAGACACACAGACCAGTTTGCAGACAGACACACAGACAGGTTGGCAGACAGACACACAGACAAGCTGGCAGACAGACACACAGACAATTAAGCTGGTAGACAGACACACAGACAAGTTGGCAGAAAGACACACAGACAAGTTGGTAGATAGACACACAGACAAGTTGGTAGATAGACACACAGACAAGTTGGCAGAAGACAAAGTGGCAAGATGACGACGATGATGATGATAATCGATGATGATGCTGGTGATGATGGTCTTTCAAAACCCTGGGAGACCTGTTTCCGGGTCCAGCCTAAGCACAGCTCCACCATTAAAGAAGGCCACCCACAGCTTGCCCTCTGCGTCAATCGTCATGCCGTCAGGCATCGCTCCGGCGGCGATCCCACTGTCTGCTGGAAACGTAATCACAGTACGCTGATTGGCTGCAACAAAACCGAGAGGGCCAATCAAGTGATTGCACAGCTAAACTTGTTTTTAGCGAATCATCAAAGAGTCTACTTACTCTTTGATTATTCTTTCTGCAGCTTTTCCTGCTTTCTCTGTTCACTGATTTACGAACTCCTATTGATTTTGTGTCGCTGTCAGTTTGACCAGATTTGGGTCCGGTCATCGAAATAATAGCGCTAATAATGACACACTTGTAAAGCGCGAACCTCTCAAATAAAAGTAGCGATCTGCGAACTGGACAGAAATCTAAACACCCATGTTGAGACACCACGAAAGGAAAACGAAAATAACAATATTTACAACAGAATCAAATTACAAGAAACCAAAGAGAAAGCCCTACATTACACACACACACACACACACACACACCCAAGCACGCACGCACACACACACAAGCACGCACACGTGCACGCACGCACACAAGCACGCATGCACGCACACACACACACACGCACGCACGCACGCACGCACACAAGCGCACACCCACGCACACAAGCGCGCACACACACACACACACACACAAGCACGCACGCACACACACAAGCACGCACACGTGCACGCACGCACACAAGCACGCATGCACGCACACACACACACGCACGCACGCACGCACACCCGCACACACACACACACACACAAGCCGCACACACACCACACACACAACACCACACACACACACACCACACAAGCGCCACGAGCACACACACACACCACACACGCCACACACACACACACACAGCGCGCCACACACACACACACACACACACACACACACACACACACACACACAAGCGCACACACACACACACACACACACACACACACACACACACACACACACACAAGCACGCACACACGCGGCTGCTG
This sequence comes from Alviniconcha marisindica, assembly GCA_018857735.1. Classification (NCBI taxonomy): domain Eukaryota; kingdom Metazoa; phylum Mollusca; class Gastropoda; family Provannidae; genus Alviniconcha; species Alviniconcha marisindica. The sequence continues at coordinate 1,336,371 of JABMCL010002637.1, read as the reverse complement.
TGCGTTACCCAGGTAAGGCGACCCGCATTTCCCACGAGGGATAATGAAGTGCTCAAAAGCAACAACAAAAAGTATATCCTATGAGCTACCGGGCACCAGACTGTGTGAGAACACTGACCGATTGTGCCTGCGTGAAGGTCGAAGTCAAAGGCGTAGAGCTTTTTTGGAGCGGAGTCCACGAAGAACATGGTTCGGTTGTCGTGAGTCCAGGCCAAGCCGTTAGAAACGGTCAGCCCCGTTAGCTGCTTGGCCGCTGACCGGTCCAGTCCCAGGGAGTACAGCGACCCCGCCCCTGCAGTGAACCACGGCTCTTCCGTCCTGGCGTGCAACGTACCTATAGCAACATTTCACACAATTGTCTGACCCATGACGTGTTTGGTTGTTGACTGCAGTAAGCTTCTTCTCTTCTTTTTTCTCTTTTTTTCTCTCTTTTTTTAATGTTAATTTAAAAAATAAAAAAAATTGTTATTATTACTGACGCGATTTGTTGACACATGATGTTGTTAGCATGATAATTGTAAGATCAGTCTAATATCACTTATGTGATCGCCCTGATATAACCGTAATGGTTGACGGCGTAAAAGACCAAGTTACTGCTGCTGCTGCTGCCGCTGTGGCTGCTGCTGCTGCTGCTGCTGCTGCTGCTGCTGCTGTTAGTACTACTGCTACTATTACTACTACTACTACTACTACTACTACTACTACTACTACTACTACTACTACTACTACTATGTGAAAAGACTTTAAAATTAAAAAAAGGAAGACGAAGAAATCCTGACCCCTGATTCTGAATAAAGAACTGCCTTGAACACATTCTGTTCAACGAGTCTTCCGGTTTGGTGAGTAATACATCCGTGAAAACAGTCGAGCTAGAAAGAGTGTAGCAACTTCGTGAAACACCGCTAAACTCACTCAACCAAGGGCTAAATATGGCAGCGCCCATGCATGCATCGAGACACGGCACGTGAACAAATTGTGAGTAAGTAAGTAAGTAAGTAAGTTGGTGTTTTACGCCCAGTCAACCGGCACGGTTATATCAGGGCGATGAACAAATTGTAGAGTAAGTAAGTAAGTAAGTAAGTAAGTAAGTAAGTTGGTGTTTTACGCCCAGTCAACCGGCACGGTTATATCAGGGCGATGAACAAATTGTGAGTAAGTAAGTAAGTTGGTGTTTTACGCCCAGTCAACCGGCACGGTTATATCAGGGCGATGAACAAATGTAGTAAGTAAGTAAGTAAGTGTTTTACGCCCAGTCAACCGCATGGTTATATCAGGGCGATGGAACAAATTGTGAGTAAGTAAGTAAGTTGGTGTTTTACGCCCAGTCAACCGCACGGTTATATCAGCGATGAACAAATTGTGAGTAAGTAA
>JABMCL010002637.1:1320000-1327500 GCA_018857735.1 Alviniconcha marisindica | reverse complement strand
CAGTGTTCGCAACATTCGTGGCTGTGACAGCGACTACACAGAAACAACTGGCCTCACGAACCACGCCATCACACTCGGAGACGTGATAGTATCTGTAGCACGTAGACTGTGACGTCGCCGGGGCTCTTGTTACAATGCTGTGCACATGCACTAGTAAGCAGTAGACTAGGCCTAGGACGTTAAATTTGTCAAGTGTGTGTGGCCGTGGTGTGGTGTGTGGGGGGGTTGATGGGTGTGGGCGCGCGCGTGCGTGCCGCGTGCCGGCTTGTGCAGTCAGTGTGTGTGCGTGCATGCGTGTGTCACAGTGTGTGTGTGTGTGTGTGTGTGTGTGTGCCGGTTCAGTCGTGGAGCTGTGGCTGAATCTAGGCTGTGGCCTTCACCTCAAGCCGCGATGTTAGAATGAACGCTACTCACCCAAGTGAACGGAAGCTGGGCCGTGTGAGGTTATGGCAGCTAGTGCTAGCAAAGACAAGTCGACGACAAGGTCAGAAACGGAAAGTGCCAATTCATTGTTTGCACATGACTGGCCGATACGGTGCCGGTTCTGACGGTACTGGTGTCTGCTTGCTTAGCCAGAGCGAGGTCACGTTGTGATAACGTTACTGCCAAGGTCAAGCGTCTATTCTTAGACGGACCGCCCTCCCCGCAGCTGTTGCAGCTAGTAGCAAAGATTTTCCCCATTGGGATCGAGTAAACACACTATCATCAATTTAAGCGGTGTGTGTGTGTGTGTGTGTGTGTGTGTGTGTGTGTGTGTGTGTGTGTGTGTGTCACATTCAGTGAGTGGTGTAGTGTGTCAGTCCGCCAGTGTGTGTGTGTGTGTGTGTGTGTGTGTGTGTGTGTGTGTGTTAGTGTGTGTTGTGTCAGTGTGTGTGTGTGTATTGTCAATCAATGAGTGGTATAGTGTGTCAGTCCGCCAGTGTGTGTGTGTGTGTGTGTGTGTGTGTGTGTGTGTGTGTGTGTGTGTGTGTGTGTGTGTGTGTGTGTGTGTGTGTGTGTGTGTGTGTGTGTGTGTGTGTGTGTGTTGTCACATTCAGTGAGTGATGTAGTGTGTCAAAGATTTTCCCCATTGCAAAAGTCTTTGCTAGCCTAGAAGTATACGTGGGTCCATGGCTGTCCCTGACTGAAGTAATGGACGTAATTCATGCTACGCCGAGATTAGCTTTTGTGTCTGGGCCCATCGCTTTTTCTTCCATTGGGATCGAGTGAACACACTATCGTCAGTTTGATCGTTGTGCTGTTATTAAGCGGTGTGTGCGTGTGTGTGTGTGTGTGTGTGTGTGTGTGTGTGTGTGTGTGTGTGTGTGTGTGTGTGTGTTGTGTTATATCGAGTACGACAAAATCGTATGACTGGATTGAAGTGTAATGGGTGGTGACATTGAATTAACGCACCACCACACAACTAACACTGACTACACACACCACACACACACAACACACACACAACACACACACACAACACACACACACACACACCACAACACACAAAAACACACACACACACCACACACACACACACACACACACCACACACACACACACACAATGAAACACGACAACACAACACAACACACCACACACACCACACACACACACACTACACACACACACACATCACACACACACACACACAAACACAACCACACACACACACACACACACACACACACACACACACACACACACACACGTACACCACACTGACACATGCACACAGTGTGTGTGCTGTGTGTGTGTGTGTGTGTGTGTGTGTGTGTGTGTGGTGTGTGTGTAGTGTGTGTGTGTGGTGTGGTGTGTGGTGCGTGTGTGTGCGTGTGTGTGTGTGTGTGTGGTGTGTGTGTGTGTGTGTGTGTGTGTGTGTGTGTGTGTGTGATGTGTGCGTGCGTGTGTGTGATGTGTCTAACGTCACCATGACGTGAACAGATATAAAACAAAACACTGACTGACTGACTGACTGACTGAACTAACTAGCATCTGGCATTGGAGCCTATCACCAGCGCGCAAGAGTTCGACACACACAACTGATTATTTTCGTTCACCGGGTAGCCTGCAGCCCTAGTCACTGTCCTACTTAATTAGTGATAACTGTCGGCAACATCGGCACTGTTAGGTCTATGTCAGCGAGTCATTATCGCATACAGCCGAGGTACCGTCTATGACACACAAACAGGCGACTTTATCAGACGCTTCGTGAGCAAGCAAGCCTTGTCACAGGCGCCGGCCAAGCCGAACAAGATTTTGTGTTTTTTTCCCCTCTTTTAATTTTTCTTCTTCTTCTTCTTCTTCTTCTTTTTTAGGTCGAAGTGTAGAAAAACAAACCAACAAGCAAGTAGTTAATTGTTGAGGCGTTATATTTACATCTGGAAGACCTTAAAACAGAGTCAATCTGACGCCGGAGGGAGCGATTATTTTTTTTTTAAATGGAGAGACAGAAAGTTGTACTCCCTTTATAAAGAGCCTATTGAATGCATCAGTGGATGGGTGGTCTTCTTTCGTTCTTTCTTTCATTCTTTCTTCTTGTTCTTGTTTTGTTTTGTTACATTCTTTCCACCGTGCGCTTGTTAATGAAACGTTTGTTTGTCAGTTGGGATCTAACCCGAAAATAGATCAGAAAATAACAAGACTCTCGTTACTTGCTACGTCTTCTCACGGCTTGACTGCTGCAACTGTCGCCTCGTGGGTACACCTAGCCTAATGCTGTCATCCAACCTCTCCAGCAAATTCAGAATTTTGCTGCAAGACTGGTTCTCTCGGCACCCGGCCACCACCAATCAACACCTCTCCTGGAAAAACTGCAGTAGTAGTAGTAGTAGTAGTAGTAGTAGCAGTAGCAGCAGCAGTAGTAGTAGTAGTAAATTTTGCATTGTTTTGTATACCGTCCTTTACAACAACAACAACAAAAATTGTTTAGTCATATTGTGCGTTTGGATCTTCAAACAATGGATTTAAAAATAAAAACACTTTAAATGGTATTAGTCTGGCAGGCATAAAATAAATAGACGGGCCTTTTTTTCTTTTCTTTTTTTTTTAGCTGATCCTTTCCTTGTGTTAGATTCCCCCTCGTCCCCCCACCTCCTCCGTCCCCCATGCGACAAACAAAAGAGCAATCAACTCAAACAGCACAGCGAATGTCACCAATGCCAACAGCAACGCCACTACCCGAAAAACAACCACTACAGAACAACGACCGCTACGGAACAACCACGAAACAAACACCAAAAAGAAGCAGGAATAATAATATCAACACACACACACGCTCGCACGCACGCACGCACGCACGCACGCACACACACACACACACACACACACACACACACACACACACACACACACACACACAGCAACGCGCGCGCGCACGCGCGCACTCGCACCACGCACGCACACCACGCCACCAACAGCACCTCCACACCCCCCCACCCACACACACACTACTCACACTCACCACCCACACACCACACACACACACACACACACACACACACCTCTCTCTCCTCTCTCTCCCTCTCTCATCCTCTCCCTCTCATCTCTCTCTCTCTCTCCTCCCTTCTCACACACACACACCACACACACACACACACACACACACACACACTCTCTCTCCTCTCTCTCTCTCTCTCCTCTCTCTCTCTCTCTCTCTCTCTCTCTCTCTCTCTCCCTCTCTCATCTACACACACACACACACACACACACACACACACACACATCACTCTCTCTCTCTCTCTCTCTCTCTCTCTCTCTCTCTCTCTCTCTCTCTCTCTCTCTCTCTCACACACACACACACACACACACACACACACACACACACACACACACACACACACACACACACACACACACAACCACTCAGAAAGAGACAGACAGACAGAGACAGATCAAGGCATCCACTGAAGCCGGCGGAAGGGGACGGAGGAGTACGTGTTAAAAGACACGTACATAGCACCACTTAATACCCGCTAAAGCAATATCTTGTGAAGAAATCAAACCTTGCCAGACAAGGCAATCCACGAAGACGCATTCACAGTAATTATGGGCATGATCATGACGCACAAGAAGTGAGGAAAGAAGAACTGTTGGAGTGGCGCTGTTGGAATGAAGAACTGTTGGAGTGGAGGTGTTGGAATGAAGAACTGTTGGAGTGGAGCTGTTGGAAAGAAGAACTTTTGGAGTGGAGCTGTTTCAAAGAAGAACTGTTGGAGTGGAGGTGTTGGAATGAAGAACTGTTGGAGTGGCGTTGTTGGAATGAAGAACTGTTGGAGTGGCGCTGTTGGAAAGAGGAACCGTTGGAGTGGAGGTGTTGGAAAGAAGAACCGTTGGAGTGGCGCTGTTGGAAAGAAGAACCGTTGGAGTGGAGGTGTTGGAATGAAGAACTGTTGGAGTGGCGCTGTTGGAATGAAGAACTGTTGGAGTGGCGCTGTTGGAATGAAGAACTGTTGGAGTGGAGGTGTTGGAATGAAGAACTGTTGGAGTGGAGGTGTTGGAATGAAGAACTGTTGGAGTGGAGGTGTTGGAATGAAGAACTGTTGGAGTGGCGCTGTTGGAATGAAGAACTGTTGGAGTGGAGGTGTTGGAATGAAGAACTGTTGGAGTGGAGGTGTTGGAATGAAGAACTGTTGGAGTGGAGGTGTTGGAAAGAAGAACTGTTGGAGTGGCGTTGTTGGAATGAAGAACTGTTGGAGTGGCGCTGTTGGAATGAAGAACTGTTGGAGTGGAGTTGTTGGAATGAAGAACTGTTGGAGTGGCGTTGTTGGAATGAAGAACTGTTGGAGTGGCGCTGTTGGAAAGAAGAACTGTTGGAGTGGAGCTGTTGGAAAGAAGAACCGTTGGAGTGGAGGTGTTGGAAAGAAGAACCGTTGGAGTGGCGCTGTTGGAAAGAAGAACCGTTGGAGTGGAGGTGTTGGAAAGAAGAACTGTTGGAATGGAGCTGTTGGAAAGAAGAACTGTTGGAGTGGAGGTGGGTGTTGGAAAGAAGAACTGTTGGAGTGGAGGTGTTGGAAAGAAGAACTGTTGGAGTGGAGGTGTTGGAAAGAAGAACTGTTGGAGTGGAGGTGTTGGAAAGAAGAACTGTTGGAATGGAGCTGTTGGAAAGAAGAACTGTTGGAGTGGAGGTGTTGGAAAGAAGAACTGTTGGAATGGAGCTGTTGGAAAGAAGAACTGTTGGAGTGGAGGTGTTGGAAAGAAGAACTGATGGAGTGGAGCTGTACAACAGGTTTAACACCACGCAAGGCCCGGAGGATATGAGAGAAAGACGAAGCCTATCGGAGAAGGAATGGAAAAAGAGAGAGTTTATACTCCTTGCAGAAGCTTTCATCGCCAAAACCGTCAGAGCGAAAGGCGTTTGTTCTCCCTCTCCTAGTCATAGCTTTGTGATTTTTTTCTTTCTTTCTTCTTCTTCTTTTTCTTCTTCTTCTTCTTCTTTTAAATGTATTTTATTCTATTTTATCACTGTATAGTTATTTACCTATTTGTGTCAATTTTTTTATAGTTATATGTATACCTGATTTGATTGTTTATTGAATTAACTCGGTGTGAGTACGTGTGTGTGTGTGTGTGTGTGTGTGTGTGTGTGTGTGTGTGTGCGCGCGCGCGCGCGCGCGCGTGTCTGTTGTTTCAACGTTGCTTTTGTCGACGAAGGTCCAGTCACAACCGAAAATTTTCTTCTTTATTCTCCTGTGTTGAATTTTTTTCTCACCGGATAGTTAATATAATATTACAGAGGATAATCTCACAGGCTGTTTTGTTTCTGACCTTCTTTTTTTCCTTTTCAGCACCTCTCACCATGACCAACTCAACGTGGTCCCGAACATGACCTCCGAGCTGTGTGTGAGCGACAGACCTGACGATCCCGTGTCGATCAGTGCAAGCGAGGCCCACGTGGCTGTCACAGGCAGCCACTGAGATACGGAAAAGCCTTAATAAGAGCGCGTGTCCAAGACGAGAACATAGTTTTTCACGAACTCGAAACACACGAAAAGTGAGACAGAAAACTCACGAGTCTTCAGGTCTAATTCGTAGTTTGACCCGAGGCTTTTTTTGTTTGTTTGTTTCTTCTTCTGCTTTTTCTTCTTCTTCATTTCTTCTTCTTTGTTTGTATTCCCACACGCTGCTGATCCATGTTAAGACACTGAACACGCCGGATTGGGTCGCTGAGAGGTTTGTGCTATGTTGTTTCGGTTGAAGTGTTGCTGGTGTTGTGGTATAGTGGCTGGCTTCAAGAACGATGGCTAGTTGCATTCATCGCAGAATCAACGGGTGGAGCAGTGAGGCAACTCCTCTACTGGCCAGGAAAACTGGACAGCAAAGCAGCTTTGTGACTGTGTAAGTTGACATGCAGCATGATGATGATGATAATGATGTTGACGATGACGAGGATGATAAATGCTGTGTAAGGGGACATGCAGCATGGTGATGATGATGATGATGATGATGATGGTGATGATGATGATGATGATGAATACTGTGTAAAGTTCACCTGCATCATGATGATGATGATGATGGTGATGATGGTGATGATGATGACGGTAATGGTGATGAATAATGTGTAAGTTGACAGGCAGCATGATGATGATGATGATGATGATGATGATGATGATGAATACTGTGTAAAGTTTACATGCAGCATGATGGTGATGGTGATGATGATGATGATGATGAATAATGTGTACGTTGACAGGCAGCATGATGATGTCGGTGATGATGATGATGATGATGAGTTGACGTGCAGCATCATGATGATGATGACGATATTGATAAATGCTTGTAAGTTGACATGAGGCTTGATTATATTTTATAAAAATAATATTGATAGATTATTTATGTCACCCCTTCTCGTAAGAGTCTGGGGCGCTTACAAAGGCCCACAGATACGTGTATTTCATCACACACACACACACACACACACACACACACACACACACACACACACATGCGCGCGCGCACGCATGCATACACGCACTAATAACGCACGCACGCACACACACTGTCGTGTACAACACACACACACACACACACACACACACACACACAACACCCACACACACAGCACACACACACACACACACACACTACACACACACCACACACACACACACACACACACCACACCACCGCGTACACACACACACACACAACACACACACACACACACACACACACACACACACACACACACACCACACACACACACACACCCACACACATCCACCTCCATCCTCTCCACTCTCTCTCTCTCTCTCTCTCTCTCTCTCTCTCTCTTCTTCTCTCCCTCTCTCCTCTCTCTCTCTCTCTCTCGTGCACACACACGCACACACACACCACACCACACCACACCACACCACACCACAACACAACACAACACACTTATTATTATTACTATGGTTGCAGGTTGTTCAGTTTACTTGGTCAGTTGCAGGTTATTAGGGGGATGGTAATTCATCAGTTATTTCGATCATTATCACAGGATGCTGGCTTGTTGATCAGCAGTACTGTAAGTGAGCAGGGATT
>JABMCL010002637.1:1297500-1312500 GCA_018857735.1 Alviniconcha marisindica | reverse complement strand
TCAATATATGACGGAGATGGTCAGAGTGGAGGGGATAGTATGGCATAGCTAAACACCAGAGTGAAGTGGTCAATATATGACGGAGATGGTCAGAGTTAAGGGTATAGTATGGCATAGCTAAACCTGAGGCAGTAGTGAAGTGGGAATAGTATGGGACAATAGACTTATAAATACGTGTATTTATAATCTTTGATATGACGGAGATGGTCAGAGTGAAGAGGACAGTATGGCATAGCTAAACACCAGAGTGAAGGAGTTAATATATGACAGAGATGGTCATGGAGATGGTCATGGCTGTTTCTGTCCATTAAAGAAGGGCATGGCTAAACACCAGAGTGAAGAGTCAATATATGACGGAGATGGTCAGAGTGAAGAGGATAGTATGGCATAGCTAAACACCAGAGTGAAGGGGTCAATGTATGACGGAGATGGTCAGAGTTAAGGGTATAGTATGGCATAGCTAAACACCAGAGTGAAGGGGTCAGTATATGACAGAGATGGTCATAGTGAAGGGGATAGTATGGGATAGCTGACCAGAATAAGGAGCAATATAACAGAAATGAGCATAGTGAAGGGAATAGTATGGCATAGCTTAATATCAGAGTGAAGCGGCCAACATGAGAGAGATGGTCAGAGTGAAGGGGATGGTATACAATGTTATGGCATATAGCTTTATTTCCAGAGTGAAGGGCACACACAATAGGACAGTGATGATGATCAGAGTCAAAGAAATAATTTGGCAGAGCTTACCAGAGTGAAGGGGATGTACGCATAGTGCGCGCATGCGTGCGTGCGTGCGTGCGTGTGTGTGTGTGTGCGTGCGTGTATGTGTGTGTGTGTGTGTGTGTGTGTGTGTGTGTGTGTGTGTGTGTGTGTGTGTGTGTGTTCGCTGGTGTACCTGGTTGTGTTCGTATTGTTGTGACTGGTTGTGCATGTGTTGACAGGTATGTGTTCATTGGTGCGTCTGGCTATATTCGTGTTGACATGCATGTGTTTTACTATGTACCTGGTTGCATACGTGTTGACAGGAGTGTTGTGACTGGTGTTCGTGTTGGCAGCCATGTGTTCGCTGGTGTACCTGGATGTGTTCATGTTAACAGGTATTTGTTTGCTGGTGTACCTGCCTGGCTGCATTCGTGTTGACAGGTATGTGTTCGCTGGTGTACCTGGCTGCTTTCGTGTTGACAGGTATGTGTTCGCTGGTGTACCTGGTGCTTTCGTGTTGACAGGTATGTGTTCGCTGGTGTACCTGGCTGCATTCGTGTTGACAGGTATGTGTTCGCTGGTGTACCTGGCTGCTTTCGTGTTGACAGGTATGTGTTCGCTGGTGTACCTGGTGCTTTCGTGTTGACAGGTATGTGTTCGCTGGTGTACCTGGCTACATTCGTGTTGACAGGTATGTGTTCGCTGGTGTACCTGGCTGCTTTCGTGTTGACAGGTATGTGTTCGCTGGTGTACCTGGCTACATTCGTGTTGACAGGTATGTGTTCGCTGGTGTACCTGGCTGCTTTCGTGTTGACAGGTATGTGTTGGCTGCTGTACCTACCTGGATGCGTTTGTGCTGACAGGTATGTGTTCGCTGGTGTACCTGGCTGCTTTCGTGTTGACAGGTATGTGTTGGCTGCTGTACCTACCTGGATGCGTTTGTGCTGACAGGTATGTGTTCGCTGGTGTACCTGGTTGTGTTCGTGGCGGCGAAGGCGGTCACCTGGGGGGTCAACCTGGACGTGGAGACCGCCGATTGATCAACCGCCTTACACGGACAAGACGACATACTGGCTCACACTCACACACTACACCCTCTACTGACCTCACACAATCACACACTACACCCTGCTCACACCACATCACCCCTCACCAATACTGGCTCACACTCACACACTACACCCTCTCACACTCACACCATACTGGCTCACACTCACACACTACACCCTCTCACACTCACACCATACTGGCTCACACTCACACACTACACCCTCTCACACTCACACCTTATACTGGCCACCTCCACACTCACACACTACACCCTCTCACACTCACACAACACTACCCTGGCTCACACTCACACACGTACAGCCTCTCACACTCACACACATACACTGCTCACACTCACATCAACACTACAAGTACACCCACTCTCACACCCTCACACCACAGTACAGCCCTCACACACCCTCACTCTCACACATACACCCTCTCACACTCACACAATACAGTACATGGCTCACCCTCACACAGTACACCCTCTCACACTCACACATACGCTCACACTCACACAGTACACCCTCTCACCTCACACATACACCTCTCACACTTCACACAGTACACCCTCTCACACTCCACAGTACACCCTCCCCTCACACAGTACACCCTCTCACATACGTACACCTCTCACACTCCACATACACCCTCCCTCCTACACCCACACTCCACAATACAACACCCATACCCCACACATACACCCTCTCACTCTCCACACAACACACACACACGCAGCATAACTGATGGAGTGACTGCTCATCCATTCCTCAGCAGGCCTAGCTGCACCAACATGACAGACCGACAGTGGCTGGCCCGCCAAACACCCTCTGAGTATAGCCTCTCACACTCACACAATACAGCCTCTCACACTCACACAATACACTACAGCCTTACCCTCACACAGTACACCCTCTCACTCTCACACAGTACACCTCTCACACTAACACAATACAGTACATCCTCACCCTCACACAGTACACCCTGTCACACTTACACAGTACACCCTCTCACACTCGCACAGTACACCCTCCCCCACACACAGTACACCCTCTCACATAGTACACCTCTCACACTCGCACATACACCCTCCCCCACCCGTACTCCCTCTCTTTCTGTACACCTGTCTCTCGCCTCTCCTCCTCTCTCTTTCTCACATCTCCTCCACACTCCCCCCCCCCTCCTCTCTCTCTCTCTCTCTCACACACACACACACAACACACACCACACACGCACGCATAACTGATGGAGTGACTGCTCATCCATTCCTCAGCAGGCCTAGCTGCACCAACATGACAGACCGACAGTGGCTGGCCCGCCAAACACCCTCTGAGGGTCTCTGGGGTTGAATGAAAGAGTTAATACAAATGAACCAGTCCGAGAACACAATCATCGACCATGGACACGTCTCCCAAGAGAGAGAGAGAGAGAGAGGTGGGGGTGGGAGGGAGGACATAAAAAGATGGTTGTATGTTTGATTGATTGGCTTATCCTTGTACGTTTTCAGAGTTTCGGTTAACCTTTCCTGCGCTGACCGGCGTGGCCGCACTGGGCTTCTTTGTACAGAACTCTGTTCTGTCCATCGTCCGCAACCATAAACACCCCGAACATAAAGTGGGTAGCGCGCGTGCGTGTGTGTGTGTGTGTGTGTGTGTGTGTGTGTGTGTGTGTGTGTGTGTGTGTGTGTGTGTGTGTCTCTCTCTCTCTCTCTCTCTCTCTCTCTCTCTCTCTCTCTCTCTCTCTCTCTCTCTCTCTCTCTCTCTCTCTCTCTCTCTCTCTCTCTCTCTCTCTCTCTGTATGTGTGTGTGTCTGTCTGTGTGTTCGCGCGCGCGCGCGTGTCGTAAATGTGACCGAACCAATGAAAAAATAATGTTGAAAATTAAAACTGGAACACACACACGTACGCACACACACACACACACACACACACACACACACACACACACACACACACACACACACACACACACACAACAGCATTTCCTTTCTTTTCTTGCGTGCCAAATTGTCCAAACCCAGTTCATCCAAAACATTCCTCTGCCTGCCTGCTCGCCTCCCTCCCCCCCCCCCCCCCCCACGCCCCCACCCCCACCCCCCGGGTCCGCCTGGCTGTGACACTGCCCTTTGCTACAGGCACGTGACCTAGTCCTGGCGTACGTTCTGGTGGCGGTGACCTATGTCTACGTGGGAGGAATATTCTACGTAACCTTCCCCTTCAACAAAAACTGCATTACTGATGTGAGTGGTGGTGGTGTTTTTGTTTGTTTGTTATTGTTTTGTGTGTGTGTGTGTGTGTGTGTGTGTGTGTGTGTGTGTGTGTGTGTTGTGTGTGTGTGTGTGTGTGTTTATTGTTTGTTTGTTTGTTTGGTGTTGACGGTGGTTGTGTGTGTGTGTGTGTGTGTGTGTGTGTGTGTGTGTGTGTGTGTGTGTGTTAAGGGGTGTGCGGTGGTTTTTGTTGTTGTTGTTGTTGCTGGTGTGATTTACGCTTTGCTTTTTGTTGCTATTGTCACACACACACACACACACAACACACACACACACACACACGCACACGTGCACGCACACACATTCACTCACTCATACACGCGCGCGCACTCACTCACTCACTCTCACACATACACACACACACACACGCGCGCGCGCGCACGCGCTCACGCACGCACGCACGCACCACCACCACCAACACCAACACCACCAACAACAACACACGCGGCGATTTTATCCGTGACGTTTCAAAGTGAAGGGTCTTATTTCACGCCTGAGGGTCTTATTTCACGGTGTCTTATTTCACCGTGTAGGGTCTTATTTCACGGTGTGCTTCTCTCTTTTCGTTCGGTCACACACGTCGTGGCGATGTTATCCATGACGCCGGATGTCATAACATATCCCACGGCTGTTGTTTTTCAGAACCTGCTTAACAACATCGCGTCCCTGTTGTTTTTCAGTACCTGCTGAACAACATCGCGTCCCTGTTGTTTTTCAGTACCTGCTGAACAACATCGCGTCCCTGTTGTTTTTCAGAACCTGCTGAACAACATCGCGTCCCTGTTGTTTTTCAGAACCTGCTGAACAACATCGCGTCCCTGTTGTTTTTCAGTACCTGCTGAACAACATCGCGTCCCTGTTGTTTTTCAGTACCTGCTGAACAACATCGCGTCCCTGTTGTTTTTCAGAACCTGCTGAACAACATCGCGTCCCTGTTGTTTTTCAGTACCTGCTGAACAACATCGCGTCCCTGTTGTTTTTCAGAACCTGCTGAACAACATCGCGTCCAACGACGTCATGGGGCTGGTGGCTCGAGCGGCTCTGTTCTTTCAGCTGACCTGCATATATCCCCAGCTGGCCTACATCGTCAGAATCCAGCTTTTCTCCGTCCTCTTCGCCAGCTCGTGGCCAAGGTGCGATTCCGTATCCGTTCCACCCCCGTGTTACCGCAGTAGCACGTGAAAGATCCCGGTCAGTCAGTCTGCCAAAAGTGCAGGTGGTATGTTACAGTTAAACACGCATGCACCTTATGTGTGTGGCTTTGCATGAAGTGAAATGGTGCATGGTTGTATGGTGTACACGGAACGCGCCGGGATGGCAGCAGTTTCGCGTGGCACCAGCCATGTCAGCGCTGTAGGTACACCACTTCGGTGAATATTCAAAAACGCGCTATAAAAAGTTAGTCACTCATGTAGAATCACGTGAGCCGGTTTGGCCTAGCGGTAAGGGACCTCGGTTTGAATCCGCTTCGGCTCTCCTTTCTCTTCGAAAATTGTGGTCTGTGGACACTGTCTTGTGACTTTGTCCTTCACAATTAATGAAACATTAAAATGGCTCTCATCACTGCCACTCTTAATGCAGGAGTCATTCCGGTGGTGACTGTGTAGCGATAGATATATACTATCCCTCTCCATTCACCTCCGTACCCCCCCCCCCCCCCCCCCCCCCCCCCCACCCCCCTTTCCCCGTCCCTGATAAGCCTTACGGTTTCTGTGGACGTTAAGCACCATGTTTACTTACTTACATAGAATCACATGCGAACGCAGTGAGTCTGCTCGGAGAATAGCGTTATATATAAAAGCGACCAACAACCACAACAATTCTTACGATACCACTGCGACCGCCTTGTGATGCAGACCGACACGTACTCACCAAGTCCTGGTCAAACTCCAGACACTGGTTCACGACATCATTCCTCCATCCACTGCCATAACTGGTTACGCCATAGGTCTCCCACAACTGTCAGCTAACGGGCAGATTTTCCTTGGGGCAAAAATGGCAGGCAGTTTGTAACAGATAACTCAGATTGTATATTGTTTTGTGTGGGTTTTTTTAATCGTTTTTTGGTTTTTTGGTTTGTTTGTTTGTTTGTTTGTTTTTGTTGTTGTTGTTGCTTGTTTAATAAACGCCCATATTGCTCACGCTGGTATAAATAAAACAAAAATTGTTTGAATCGAGACGGAACTCATTTTTCACCCAGTGCGGACGCGCCTCGTGTTTACGTGCGTGCTTGGACGCTATGTTGCTTCCACAGTCTTATTAGTACCCAAGCCTTTCGGAGGGCGCTGACAGCGTCGTTGGACAGCTGCGCGGAAATAATGAGTGCCCCTTCCACGGCGTGACCAGTTCTGATAGAATTTGGAGGAAGGTGCCGGAAAGCGATGCCTGCAGCGTGAGTCTGGTCTACGGTCTGGTGGCGGTGACCTCACACTCCGAGCACCGATTTCCGGAACCTTCCTCCAAACTCTGCCAGATTTAGTTACACCACTGAAGGGGCACTCTTTATCTCCGCGCAGCTGTCCACCGACGCGGTCAGCGCCCTCCGAAAGGTTCGGGTACCGATAAGACTGTGGAAGCAACCTAGTGCCCAAGCACGCACGTAAGCATGAGGCGCATCTACCCCCGGGGAAAAAAAAAGAGTTCCGTCTCGATTCAAATGATTTTGGTTTTATTTGAACTGGCGTAAGCAACATGGTCATAAAACAAACGTGTGATATAATCTGAGTTGTTTGTAACAAACTTACTACTGTTTGAGCACGAACAAAAACCTGCTCGTTAGCTGACAGTTTTCTGGATCCTATGGCGTAACTAAATACGGCAGTGGTTGAAGGAAGGATGTCGTAAACCAGTGCTTGGAGTTTGCGGTGACCTATGTCTAGGCGGAATGGGGGGGGGAGGAGGCGGGGGCGGGGGGGGGGGGGGGGGACGGAGGTGGTAGTGTTTTACGGAACCTTCCTCTTCAGCAAAAAATGCATTGCTGGTGTTGAGGATTCCTGCGTTGCTTGTATATGTAATGGTGCGGGGGTGGAGCGTAGAACAGGACAGTGACCCAGGCAGCGGAGTCTGTCGAAATGGAGACCACAGCAGGCGGACGGCAGCTATCAGGTTTTTATTCTACAGCAGCAGACAACTTTCTCAGCACCCCCAAAATCCTCACGCGCACGCATAGATAAGAGAACTGCGCGGGCCGCAAAGAACACACGCTATCGCTACAATGAAATCAGCCCTCTGGACCACAAAATGGCTGACAATTGTGTTTCCTTGGCCCGCACAAATACAGTTTCCTCAACAATAACTAAACTAATTAAAACATGAAATACATCAAATAAAAGCTACAGTTACAACCTTTTAAACCGTATAAACAAAATGTACACACATGACTTATTTAATTTGCAACAAGAGTGGGAAGCGTGGCTTGCACCTGTCTATAAGCAGATTCGTACAACTAAATCACAACTAACACAATGTACAAAATATAACTGTCAATAAAACTTACATCAGAATAAAGAACACACTCCCAGGGTTAAAATGGTACATAACAATTACAATACAACGCTCTATAAGAGAAGCAAGACACACTCAAAGACTAGTACTAAAACAATCGGTGCGAACTTTCGCCTGGGGCGCGTTATTTTAGTCGCAGCAGCGCTGGTAGTGATACGCCAAGTAGTCTATGAATATAACTTAGCTTCTACAGTACACAATACTCAATAAGTTAATTTCAACCCAAAATAAACACTGACTAAACATGAAGTCACCTAAACAAAATACTATACGACAAAGCATTGATCGACACAGAATTACTTATAATCGAGTCAAAACAACGATTCACTACTATTCACTAGTACTACACAGAAAATGCGCCATGCAGACGACGGTTATAAAAAGAATGGACCCAGAGAGGCATCGGCTACTGATTAAGTTCGATCCTGCGTCTAAATAAGATCTAAATAAACATTCTAAGATGCCAAATTATATTACACATGGCTTAGTGCATAAAAAGGACTAGGTAAACAAAGAGTAGGTAAACAAACAAGCGGTCAAAATATTAAGGGAGTAAACAGATTTGAAAATGGCGCGTACCGGCGGCTATTGCCGGTCGGCTATGAGAAGGCCATGTGGCGTTACGCAACACGCAGCGCTTCAAAACAAAAGCGTCGTCTGCTCCGGTTCCCGGGTTACTAACAGTACAGTAATGAAATTGCATGGATCTGATAACCGGGGCGGGATTATTGTAAAAACGTACAAAGAGCACTTGCTAACATATATAAGTAGTCAGCTTTATCGCCTCACCCATTTGCAAAATGATTGGGAGGCGCTGAACACTCCCCGGTAAGTAAATAAGTAAACATGCTGCTTAACGTCCACATAAACCATAAGGCTTATTAGGGACAGGGAGACTGAAGGGGGGAAGGGGTGGGGAGTGGGGGAAGGGAGATTATATACCTATTGCTACACTGTCACTCCCAGAATGACTTCCTCATTAAGGTGGGCAGCGGTGAGAGCCATTTTAATGTTTCGTAATTGTGAGGGACAAAGACACAAGACAGTGTCCACAGACCACAACTTTTGAACAGAAAGGAGAGCCGAAGCGGATTGGAACCGAGGTCCCTCCGCTTACCAGCCTAACGCCTTACCGCTAGGTCAAAAACCGGCTAACGCACTCCCCAAAGTTAGTCAAGGTTTCGAAAGACCGGCTGATGTCATATTGTATGCCAGGTGAGAGTTACCGTAGGAGATTCAGGTCTTTGTTGTTGTGCTTGTGTGACGTCTTTCCAGCGCTAATTAACTCCCTTGTCTGTTGGGTCATATTGCACATTCAGAATCAACCACTGGCATTTTGCCCCCCACCCCGCCTCCCGCCCCAATCATACTGCAGAATTTACTACATGCATCAGTCAAACAATTAATCTGTCAAGCGGTCATTTGATGAATCAGTCAAACCACGGCCAAGTCGGTGGGGCTGAGGGAAGCAGTTCACACAGTCAGTGGCGTAATTCTAAACAAGCTAAAAGAAATGTTCTCAGCCATAGCAAGGAATAACTCGATGATGATCTGTACTGTGGGCAGTGTCTTTCACGTGCTGGTGCTCAACGTGTTCCTGGTGACCACCTGTGTCCTCTTCGCCATCTTCATGCCCCACATAGGCAGAATTCTCAGGTACAGTTACCATAGGCAGAATTCTCAGGTACAGTTACTATAGCAGAATTCTCAGGTACGGTTACCATAGGCAGAATTCTCAGGTACAGTTACTATAAAGCAGAATTCTCAGGTACACTTACCAGAGGCAGAATTCTCAGGTAGTTACCATCGGCATGATTCTGAGATACTGTTGCCATAGGAAAAATTCTCAGGTACTGTTGCCATAGGCAGAATTCTCAGATACTATATCCATAGGCAGAATTCTCAGGTACGAGTATCATGGGCAAAATCCTCAGGTATACTTACCATAAGCAGAATTCTCAGTCAGGTACACGTATCATGGGCAGAATTCTCGGGTACAGCAGCCATAGGCAGAATTCTCAGGTACGTTTACCATAGGCAATTAAATGTCTGTGGTACAGCAGCCATAGGCAGAATTCTCTAGTATTTTAGCCATAGGCAGGATTAACATCTACAGGACCAATAGGAAAAGTTATAAAGTGCAGTAGTAGTGCCTGGGGTACAATATAGTCATAGGCACAATTCACAGGTAAGTCACAACATGGATGGGGCCAATCAAATAGTCTGCAGATTTCACAGGTGCAGTAGCCGCTGCTTACTATCAAGGCCTAGCTCATTATAGGTCGGTTGAGACTAGATGAACACCTTGTTCTGTGAATAAATATAGAAGACATTTCTTAGGTAACGCTAAAAGAAATAGTTGATTAGGAATCGAATGACAGCCTAATATTTTTGATGCATCAACTTTAATCTCCCCAGGCCTGCCTGGTTTGACTCTGCTCAGACGACATTTTCGTACTGACTTTCAAAAAAAAAAAAAAAAAAAAAAGGGGGGAAGGGGGGGGGAGGGGAGACCATATACTATAAAATGTCCTCCGATATGTATATTTGACTCAATTTCAAGCAGCGGTTCAACCGTTTTACTTTGAGTGATTTTCCGCCTTTATCCTTTTCTGTGTGCAGTTTCGTGGGTGCCCTATGCGGATTTTACTACGCCATCGGTTTGCCGTGCGTGGTGAGGTGCGTGTGGCTGAAACAAGAAAGACGTCTGACAAACTTTCAAGTCGTGTTTCACGTGCTGCTCGTCTTACTGGGACTGGCCAACTTTGTGGCTCAGTTCTTTGTTATGGATCATACGTAGAGAAACGAGGACGGGTGGTAGAGAGAGAGAGAGAGAGAGGGGGGGGGGGGGGGGGCGGGGGGGTAGGGGGGAGGAGGAGATCTACGACCATACTTAGGTATTGCCTTACTGTCAGAGGGACTAGCTCTCTGTCTCTGTCTGTCTGTCTGTCTCTGTCTGTCTGTCTGTCTGTCTGTCTCTCTCTCTCTCTGAATAGATAGATAGATCGATTTTTGCTGCAGCAATTAACTGGTGAAACAATTACATTTCATGTACCTCAACCTATGACCTTAATACTCGTGGCGCTTTTGCCGCTTCCACGAACACGAGTTTGGGCAGAGGGACTCGTGATGTTCGGTTAGTTTCAACAAGGTCACTATCATGACAGCCCCGTGGTCTTTGATGTAGTGCTGTGTTGCACGTGTGTACGTTTGTAAGCTTGCCTGTTCTGTGTTTGTGAGCACTTGGGAAATAGGGCCTTGAATGCGTGTAATAATAGGCCTAAAGTGATAGGTGCACTGGGCCTTGAATGAGTGTGATATTCTTAAGATTATAAGTGCACAGGAATCTTTCGTAACGTTGATGATCATGGTAATTTAAATTCTTGTTATTATCATTGTTAGTAATATTAGTATTACTGTGACACTAAGAAGACTGATCGTCATGATTCCGACATAAACAAGTCCAAATGACCCACGAGAGCGGCTGACGGAAATTTTGGTGAACAAAAAATAAAAAAAGGAACACAATCGGTCGAAGAAAGTTACTAAAACATTTATGAATAGAACAGAGTGACTGTTCTTTATTGTTATTAATTTTGTTTGTTTACTGGAATAGTCATGTACTTGTATGAAAAGCTCAGAACGAGTCTGCTGCATGTCTTACAGTAGCCTACATTACAAGTTGTTGTTGTTGATCGCTTTTATATATCGCTGTTCTCCGCTCTCGAGCAGACTTACTGCGCTCGCACATGATTCTACATGAGTGATTAGTTTTTATAGCGCGTTTTTGAATATTCACGCTGACGTGGGTGGTGCCACATGAAACTGCTGCCGTATCGGCGCAATTTCTGTATACACCATACAACCATGCACCATGTCACTTCATGCAAAGCCCTATACGTAAGGTGCATGCGTGTTTAGCTGTAACCTGCTAGTTGCACTTCTGGCAGAATGACTGACTGGGATCGTTTACGTGCTACTGCGGTAACACAGGGGTAGAACGGATACCGAAATAAGAGTCAGCACAGAAAGATGACCCTGGAGAAGACAATTCTCCCGCCGCTCCTGCAGGGGCTCGAACCAGCGACCTATCAGTCACGAGCCTGGCTTTCTAATCACTGAGCTATTCCCACTCCCCGTTGGTGTAGGAGACCTATAGTTGGGCTGCCACAAACGTAGATCAAGAGTGAAGGCAGTCCACAAAGTAGCTGCCAGGGCACCCTCCGAGCATCGCTTTGCGGCACCTTCCTTGAAGGAAGGATGTCGTAAACCAGTGCTTGGAGTTTGCTGCCAGGGCTGTCGTGGTGAGGATGAATAAAACGCACCCCCCCCCCCCACCCCCACCCCCACCCCACCCCACCCCCACCCCCACCCCCCACCCCTTCCCGTGGGAACTGAGCTGCACTGGCATCCTGTGCATGACCGTATTCTCCACAAGCTACTCTCTGTCATCTATCGTTCCGTCCGTGAAAACCTGCAACTCTATCTCTCTGACTCTGAACTCATTCCGCTATACACTCCATCACGTTATCTTCGATTGTCGAATGAGTCATTTCTTGACGTTCCTGGGCCCAGGGACTGTGTAACAAAGCGCTAGGGCCATCAGGCTTTCAGATATGGCGCCTTCCCAGTGGAATGCCCTGCTGTGGAGCATCAGGGAAACACACTCTGTTCGTTCTTTAGGGCCTACTCTCATGACGCACTTCATTCTTTGCAGGTCGTAATTCTCCTTCCCACTTGTCTTTATAATAATAATAATGATAATCAAAGTATTTATTTTGCGCAAAGCCATGTCCGTAGAGACTATTCTAAGCGCGCGTGCGCGCGCGTACACACACACACACACACACACACACGTACGCACACACACACACACACACACACACACACACACACACCACACACACACACACCACACACACACACACACACACACACACACACACACACACACACACACACACACACGTACACACGCACACCACACTACCACGTACACACACACACACACACACACACACATACACACACATACACACGCACGCACGCACGCACGCACGCCCACGCACACACACACACGCACGCACGCACGCACGCACGCGCACTAGCGCGCGCGCACACACACACACACACACACAAACACACATACACCCCCACCCCACCCCCCTCCCCCCACACACAGGCACCCACACTCTAGCGCACCGACTATACAAAACTTGATTTACACGCAACTTAAAAGGGCAGCAAGCAGCGACTTGAGAGGGATGCAGACTGCAGCACAAAACGGAAACCATGGCAGGTCTACAGCTTTTGGAAAAGAATGTGTGGGGTGCATAATTATGGTCATTCACGTTTGAACGAAGTTGTCTACCTGCGTTGATGTGTACATTATATGTACATGTACATTATATTTATTATCAGTTGACATTGTACTAGGTAAATTTACCTCGTTGTACATGCGTACGTTATTCTATTACATCGTATTGTTCAATGTTTTGAGCCGCAGGATCGGCGCTTTTCTAATTTGGATTAATATCATTATCATTAAACCATTCCTTTGCCTTCTTATTGTTCTTGTCTACCATAACTGTTCGTGTGTTGCTTGGCCAAAGGCGTCCGTGCGAGAAACCTGCATCTTATTTTCTTTTGACTTATTCTTAAGCGCTTTTCTTCTCTTTTCTGTGTGTCTTGATTTTATTTCTGAGTTCTAGCTTTCTGCCTTATTTCTTGGCTGGCCACTTTTTTCTTTCCGTCGTTTGGAAGTTGTTGATGTTCCTCGTTCTGTTTGCCGTGATATTACCGTACTGGTTGAGGGGGCGTAAAAAAACGAGTTACTCCTTGATTGTCTTCATCTTGATTAACACCTAAAAGAACGAAACTGCCATCCAGTCTCTGTCACTCCATGTGTATCACTGTGTATCAATTTGATTGCGTAATTTAAAAAAAATGGACGCATTGTTAACCGCGACAGTCATATCGCGGGGAGTCGATTAATCACTCATAAAATGTCGGACACCCGACGCATTACGTCGGAGAGTAGTCGGAGGAAATGAAGTTGAATGAAATGGAAAGGCAGAAAGGAGAAAAGCAGAATTTCTGGCAGTAAGCAAAGCATTAAGGCTATATTCTGACCTACTCCAGGGTTTAAAAGAAAGAACCTCTGAGGACTCGGGAGTTCATAGCAGAGAGAATTTCAATTTGTGGTACGACACCGCGGGCCTGCATTTAGCATGGTCTTGCGGTCAGCCATTCAGTCAGTGTGTCTTCCGGCGTATGTCTTTCCGCTGTTAAATGTTACAGTGTCTCCGATTGGTTGAAGCCTGTGGTTTGCAGGTCGTTGTGTGCTGACTGACCCAGCGCAAGCAGTGTGAGTAAAGTAAGTGCATATGCTCGGAACAGAAGCGACCCGGGGATGGTCTAATGACGACTTGGGGATGGTCTAATGGCGACTCGGGGGCGACCCGAAGGTGGTCTAACGCCGACGCAGGGGTGGTGTAATGCCGTCCCAGGGGTGGTCTAATGGCGACCTGGGGTGGTTTTATGCCGACCCGGCCTTTTGAGATATACAATAGCCTTGTGATTTTGCTTCCAAAATTGAAAGTTCTTCATTAGGCTAAAAAGAACGATTGGTAGTGCTCGAAATAAATAGATCTGAGCAATTAAGTGATGAAAAAGGTGAGTGAGAGAGAGAGAGAGTCTATAATCAAACTGTCACAATCAACTGTCATTGCAATCACCACGGCACACACACACACACACACACACACACACACACAAACACACACATATATATATATGTATATATATATATCATCGAACGTCTTCAAACTGAACCAGACTTGCTTCGTAGAGTCATCACTGGTGATGAGACATGGATTTTGGAGTACGACCCGGAAACCAAGCGCCAGAGCTGTCAGTGGAAGTCTCCGACGTCGCCGAGGCCGAAGAAAGCAAGACCGTCAAAATCAAAAGTCAAAGTCATGTTGATCACGTTCTTCGATGTCAGAGGCATCGTCCACAGTGAGTTCCTGCCACAGGGCCAGACGATCAATCAGCAAGTCTACAAAGAGATCCTGCGGCTTTTGCTTCGCTCAGTGCCGCGCGAGAAGGGACGAGAGTTGTGGCAGGACAAATCTGGCTGCTTCACCACGACAATGCACCTGCTCACAACGCCCTGAGCATCCGAGAAGAACATCGCCGCACGGTACTGGAACAACCTCCCTATTCACATGATCTTGCTCCGTGCGATTTTTTTCTTTTCCCCAGGCTCAAGGGGATCATCAAGGGGGCCCGTTTTGAAGGCGTGGAGGCCATCAGCAGGGCCGTAACGACGGAGCTGAGGGGCATCCCAGAAGAATCCTTCCAGCAGTGCATAGAAGCGTGACAGAGAAGGATGGAAAAGTGCATTAGACTCGAGGGGGATTACTTTGAAGGGGAAACCATGTAGTTTGTTGTTTGGAATTGAAATAAATT
>JABMCL010002637.1:1290000-1292500 GCA_018857735.1 Alviniconcha marisindica | reverse complement strand
GAAGTACGAAAAGAATATGAAGATTTTTTGATTTTTTTTTAATAAAGAAAGAAAGAAAAAAAAGCCGGAGGAAATGGTTTTAAAATTTATACCACGCCATTGTCTTACATTGTCTTCATCAGTCCTCGCTTGTAAGGTTTGTGTGTAGGTTGAAACTTGTACTGAAACCAGTGGTAAAACTGTTGATCGATCACGTATCATGTTGTTTTTCTACCCACCTTGATCACCACCTTGCCCCGACAACCCAACCGGAGTAAAGGATTTTAAAATTGATACCACGCCTTTGGCTTACATCGTCTTCATCGGTCCTTGGTTTGTATGTTTCGGTTGTAACTTGTACTAAAGCCCGTCCTTAACTGGGCGAATGTTTGTTCGCGAACCTAGTTGGAAGTATTCGGCGAAGCTAGTTGGTTCTTAATTGGGCCAACTTTTCTTCGCGAACCTAGTTGGAAGTATTCGTCGAAGCTATATTCGGGGTCCAAAAAGCTTCGCCCAACATGTTCTGGGAACATTTTCCCTATTCGACGATCTTTGCCTCTGATTGGCTGAGAGCAGAGCTCTCCTGTGGATGAATACAAAATAAAAATAAAAATGGATGACGGTGTCGCTAGGTTCTTCAATCGCTTTGGAGGGAATTTGTTTATTTGTTGACTTGTGGGAGGCGCAGCCTTGTCTCGGAGACCCAGAATGAGATAGTAATTAGTTGAATTACCCTGTGAGGGATGATGAAAGTATATTGACTTGACTTGACTTGACTTTAGCCTACATTTTCGATCATGCTGTCTGCTGTCGCGTCTGCCGCAAGTTCCGACGGCCGAAGCTTGCATCTCATTACAAGCCAGTTGAGAACAAGTAAATTCTTCGAACCGTCCGAACCATGTTCGGCGAACTAAAAGCTCAGTTAAGAAACGAATCATAGTTCGTCGAACTGTCCGAAGTATGTTCGGCGAACAAACATTCGCCCAGTTAAGAACGGGCTTAAAACCAGTGGTAAAACTGCTGATCGATGGATGATGTATCATGTCTCATGTCTCATGTTGTTTTTCTACCCACCTTGATCATCAGCTTGCCCCGAGGCTCGCACACAAACCTGTCGCTCCGCACCAGTTCCTCGTACGTACCGTCACTTATGTGGATTTTGTACGCTGAAAAGTCGATTGGCAAAGCTCACGCAGGAAAATATCAAGACTGTCTTTTGTTTTTCTGTTGTTGTTATTCTTGTTGTTGTTGTTGTTGTTTTTGTTGTCGTTGTCGTTGTTGTTGTTTTGTTTGTTTTGTCTTTCTTTTTTTCTCTCTCCCTCTCCCTTTATTGCACCCAGCAAATTCAGAAGAAACACACACACACACACACACACACACACACACACACACACACACACACACACACACACACACGCCGGCGCGCGCGCACGCCACGCACACACACACACTACACATGCAAGCACGCACAGCACATGCACGTAGCACACACACACCAACACAGCACGCACACGCACACACACACTACACACACACACACACACACACACACACACACACACACACACACACCACACACACCCACACACGCACACACACACCAACACACACACACACACACACACACACACACACCACACACACACACACACACACACCACACACACACACACACACTCGCACACACACACACACACACACGCGCACACACACACACGCACACGCACACACACACACACACACACACACACACACACACACACACACCATATACATACACACACACACACATACGTTCACTGGTGGATTCCATGCGTGAGGCAGTATTGACAGTGTCCCCAAAAAGGCAATACCTGGGCATCTTTACTCCAACAACTCCTGCGCACACGGGTCCTATCCAACAACAATCACATAATGTTTATTGATCCGCAAACACAACACTGTTGAACAGAAAACGCATCTTTATCCCACAACACACACACACACACACGCGCGCGCGCAATCAAACAACCACCACATATTTACATCACAAATGTCTATCAACACTCATCTTTACACCACAACCAACACACTATCCAACAGAAATCACGTCTTTGCACCACAACACACACACACACACACACACACACACACACACACACACACACACACACACACACACACACACACACACACACACACACACACACACACACACACTGTGCGACAACAATCACATCTTTACGCCACAACTCACACACACTGTCCAACAACAATCACATCTTTACACCACAACCCACACACTGTCCAACAACAATCACATCTTTACACCACAACCAACACACACTGTCCAACAACAATCACATCTTTACATCACAAGCAACATACTGTCCAACAACAATCACATCTTTACACCACAACCCACATACACTGTCTAACAACAATCACATCTTTACACCACAACCAACATACACTGTCAAACAACAATTACATCTTTACACCACAACCCACACACACTGTCCAACAACAATCACATCTTTAC
>JABMCL010002637.1:1282500-1285000 GCA_018857735.1 Alviniconcha marisindica | reverse complement strand
AATAGGTCTGCATTTGAACAAGGCAAGAGTGGCTCTTGAATAGATCTGCATTTGAACAAGACCAGAGCAGCTCTTGAATAGCTCTTAAATAGGTCTGCATCTGAACAAGACAAGAGCAGCTCTTGAATACCTCTGTGTGTGCGTGTGAGTGTCCATATGTGTGTGCCTGTGTCCGTATGTGTGCCTGTGTCCGTGTGTGTGTGTGTGCGTGCGTGTATGCGGATGTGTGTGTGTGTGTGTGAGAGAGAGTGTGTGCGTGCGTGCGTGCGTGCGTGCGTGCGTGCGTGCGTGCGTGTGTGTGTGTGTGTGTGTGTGAATGAGTGTGAGTGTGTGTGTGGTGTGTGTGTGTGTGTGGTGTGTGTGTGTGTGTGTGTGTGTGAGTGTGTGTGTGTGTGTGGTAGTGTGTGTGGGGGGGGGGGGGGGGGGGTGCGTGTGTGAGTGTGTGTGTGGGGGGGGGGGGGTGAGTGTGTAGTTGGCAACAGACCAGGTCCATCATGGTGTCCACAGGGCTACGCTTGCAGGGGTTAAGAGTGATGAGGGCGCTCTCCACCGTAGCAAACGCCGGTCTGTCTGCCGGCTTGTCCGCCCAGCACTTCGTGATCAGCTGGCAACACAGGCAGTTCACAACTATGACCCCCAGCTGACAACACAGGCAGTTCACAACTATGACCCCCAGCTGACAACACAGGCAGTTCACAACTATGACCCCCAGCTGACAACACAGGTAGTTCACAACTATGACCCCCAGCTGACAACACAGGTAGTTCAAAACTATGACACCCAGCTGACACAGGCAGTTCACAACAAAGACACCCAGCTGACAACACAGGCAGTTCACAACTATGACACCCAGCTGACACAGGCAGTTCACAACAAAGACACCCAGCTGACAACACAGGCAGTTCACAACTATGACCCCCAGCTGACAACACAGGTAGTTCACAACAAAGACACCCAGCTGACAACACAGGTAGGTCACAATAAAGACACCCAGCTGACAACACAGGCAGTTCACAACTATGACCCCCAGCTGACAACACAGGTAGGTCACAAAGACACCCTGCTGACAACACAGGCAGTTCACAACTATGACACCCAGCTGACAACACAGGCAGTTCACAACAAAGACACCCAGCTGACAACACAGGTAGGTCACAATAAAGACACCCTGCTGACAACACAGGTAGTTCACAACTATGACCCCCAGCTGACAACACAGGTAGGTCACAAGAAAGACACCCAGCTGACAACACAGGTAGTTCACAACTATGACACCAAGCTGACAACACAGGCAGTTCACAACAAAGACACCCAGCTGACAACACAGGTAGTTTACAACTATGACACCAAGCTAACAACACAGGTAGTTCACAACTATGACACCCAGCTGACAACACGGGTAGTTTACAACCAAGCTGACAACACGGGTAGTTCACAGCAAAGACACCCAGCTGACAACACGGGTAGTTCAGAACTATGACACCCAGCTGACAACACAGGTAGTTCACACATATACAACTAACAACACAGCAGTTGACAACTATGACACTCAACTGACAACACAGGTAGTTAAACAACAAAGACACCCAACTGACAACACAGGCAGTTCACAACTATGACACCCAACTAACAACACAGCAGTTGACAACTACGACACCCAACTGACAACACAGGTAGTTAAACAACAAAGACACCCAGCTGACAATACGGGCAGTTCACAACTATGACACCCAACTGACAACGCAGCAGTTGAGAACTATGACACCCAACCCAACTGACAACACAGGCTGTGGTCTTTTACGTGCTACTGCGGTAACACGGGGGTTGAACGGATGCCGAAACTTGAATCAGCACCGGAAGCTGACCCAGGAAAAGAAACCTCTCCCGCCGCTTCTGCCGGGACTCGAACCTGGGACCTTTCGATCACGAGTCCGGCACCTTACCCATTACCTATCCCCTCCCCAAGGGTAAGCCCCCTTTTTCAAGCAACAGACAGACACAGCATTCTCCAGACGAAAGGGGTGTTGTACCCTGAAAATGGGCACTTGGTGTGTTTTTTGGTCCTGTTTTTTTGTTCTCCTAGTCAAATCAGCAGTCTTCTTGTTGTTGGATTGTTTGTTTGTTTGGTTGTTGCTGTTGTTGTTGTTGTTTTGGGGGTGAGTTGTGTGTGTGTGTGTGTGTGTGTGTGTGTGTGTGTGTGTGTGTGTGTGTGTGTGTGTGTGTGTGTGTGTGTGTGTGTGTGTGTGTTGTTGTTGTTGTTGTTGCTGCTGTTGTTCTTGCTGCTGCTGCTGCTGCTGTTGTTCTTGCTGCTGCTGCTGCTGCTGTTGTTCTTGCTGCTGCTGCTGCTGCTGTTGTTGTTGTTGTTGTTGAGTTTTATGTTTTTGTTGTTGTTGTTGCTGTTGTTTGGTGGTTTTTTGTTGTTGGTGATGGTAGTTTTGTTTGTTTTGGTGTGTGCGTGCGTATATGCGTGCGTGCGTGCGTGCGTGCGTGCGTGTGTGCG
>JABMCL010002637.1:1267500-1277500 GCA_018857735.1 Alviniconcha marisindica | reverse complement strand
TACGTCTGTCAGCATGGAGAACCTGCAAGTACCATTATCATCACCGCCCGTCATCACCATTGTTATCAACAGCGTTGTCTTTGTCGTTATTGCCACCATCATCATCATCATCACTGCATCATTGCCATCACCATTGCTGTCATCGTCGTCATAGTTGTCATCATCATGTTTGTCATTCTCATCGTCACCATGATCTGTGTCATCATCAGCATCGCCTGTGCGGATAATTACTTAAAGCCAAACCTTGTGCTGTATGTGGCAGCAGGGAGAATGTTTACCGTCACAGTTGTCATCAGCGCCATCATGACCATTTTCATAATCAGCACCATTGCAAATGTACCGTACCTTGTCTACAACTTGCACCTCCGTTATCACCTTCATCATCGTTACCACTAGTGTATTCTTTGATGGTGCAATGACCCGTCGTTGCCGTGGTGTCTTAATTCCATCAGTGCCCATCGTCATTATCACCACTACCATCACAGTTATCATCGTCATCACTTCCATCGTCATCACCACTATGGCCATCGCCATCAAAACCACCAGCATCGTTTTTCATCATAACCACCGTCATCGTCGTCATCATCACTACCACCACCATCATCACCACCAAGCGTCATCGCCCCCGCCATCGTCACAACCAACACCATCGTCACCACCGCCATCACCATCGTCACCATCACCATCAGCGTCATCACCTCCACCACCGTCACCACCGTCGTCGTCATGCACCACCATCACCAACACAGCATCACCACCGTCCGTGTGTGGCATGACACGGAAGACACAGTAGGCAGGGCGCGTGGTTTCCTTGGGCACGACACGCCTCCAAGCGAACGGCAGCTAGTTTAACGTTCGCTGTATGATGTGTGTGAACAATGCTGAGGAACCTGAGCCTCCAAGCGAACGGCAGCGAGTGCAACGTTCGCTGTGTGATGTGTGTGAACAATGCTGAGGAACCTGAGCCTCCAAGCGAACGGCAGCTAGTGTAACGTTCGCTGTGTGATGTGTGTGGACAATGCTGAGGAACCTGAAGGCCCAGTTGAGCGGCACCCTCTCGTCCTGCAGGATGTCCATGAGGCTGCCCTTGGGGCAGTACTCGAACAGGAGGAACACGTTGCCCGGCTCCACAGTCCCGCCCACAAAGCGGCAGACGTTGGGGTGATCGAGACACCTGCAACGACATAACACGCGCGTGCGCGTCCGCACATACACATGCAGGTGGGACAGGCGGCTTGTTTTAAGGCTTGCTTGAAAGAAGATGCAGATGGTGATCGAGTGACGAACGTAATGTGGCAATGCGTTGCACTGTGTCCGGCCCGTGAAAGAGAGAGCTCGTTGTTCAAAGGTTTGTGTTTTTTGTGAAAGGTATACGGAAAGGTTTTGCGTCAGAAATGGAGCGAAGTTGTCTGGATGGATAGCAGACATACAGTCAGGAGTTCAGAGTGACAGAAGTAAGTTTCAGTGAAAGAGCTGTCGCGTAGCGTTGAGATTTTGTACTGGATTCCTGAGGCGACTGGTAGCCAGTGAAGTTTTTGAAGGAGAGGTTTATTATCTTCATACTTGCGAGCTTTGAAGACAAATCTGCCTGCAGAGTTTTGGAAATTTTGGAATATCAAGAAGATTGTTTGGAGAATGTGATAGGAGGGAATCACAGTGGTCTAGTTTATAAATGCACAGACGAGGGTTTTCGTGTTAAACGCACAGACGAGGGCTTCAGTGTTAAATCAACGATACTTTCAATTATATTTGTCTTATCTTTTTCTTTTCTTTTTTCACTGTGGGTCGTGTTCTTTTGTTCTGTTTCGAGCAGTCAAGGGGTTATTTTGGATTCGAATCTGATGCGGTTGGATCCTTCTTCTTTCTTTCTTTCTTCTTCTTCTTCTTCTTCTTCTTCTTCTTTTAATCCAGTATGTCTGTTTAATATTATCAGTTTAAATGTTTTTGACTTTACTCTGATGTTCTTAGACATTAAAATGTTTTTAATGAGCTTTTAGCCCTGTGAGAGATAATTAAATTGTATTGACTTTAAGTGAAAATGGAATTTCAGCTACTGAAAATCTCCTCTAAACATAAAAAACTCATACTGATGGATTGCCTCAAGAGGTGACAGTCGGACCACACAAGCAATCATCCTCACAGATTCAATGAGTTTACTACAAAAAGTCAAAAATGGAATGGGAAGCCCAGACTGGAATGTGTCGATGGTCGGCATCCACCTTCGAAAACTCCTGTGGGTGTACTGCCCTGGACATACCGGAGTGAAGGGAAACGACCGAGCAGATAGACTGGCGGGCAAAGCAGCCCTCACAAGTGGCTTGCTTCTCGGAAGATCTGATGTGTTGAGGTGCTTGAGACTCTACCTGCGGGCAGAAATCCAAGGACATCACACCACTGATCGCCTGTAGGAGAGAGGTGTGGAAAGAGGAAGAGCCGGACGATCTTCTTCGAAAGGACGAGAGAGGGCCATCGTCAATCAGACGACCATTGGAACCGTTTCAAAGGCAACGCTGAGGAAACTTCTGAGAGACAGGATAGAGCACATACTTATGGGCTTTTCCGAGCGCATACGTACCGTCCTGAACTGAACTGAACTGAACACCAGTTCAGCGACGGTACGCCAGAGGAGGCCAACGGATGCCTGTCCAAATGCTGAGTGACTGTGCAGGCTACATCAGTCAGCCGGCAGTGTTTACCTGACAGTTCGCACCTCCCTGCGGATGCCCTCCGTCAGCTGGAATTCCTCGTTGTGGTACCGCTTGACCGCCACTACTCGCCCCCTCCTGCAAAGGGCCGGTAGACAGCATTAGCACGCGTGCACACCTGTTTGTCTGTGGGGGGTTGTGGGGGGGGGGGGGTGAAGGGAGGGAGGGTCGTATGTGTGTATGTGTGTGTGTGTGTGTGTGTGGGGGGGGGTGCTTGTATGTGTATGTTTGTTCGTCGTGTGTGTGTGTGTGTGTGTGTGTGGTGTGTGTGTGTGTGTGTGTGTGTGTGTGTGTGGCGCGTCGCCCGCGCGTGTGTGTGTGCGATGTGTGTGTGTGTGTGTGTGTGTGTGCGATGTGTGTGTGTGTGTGTGTGTGTGTGTGTGTGTGTGTGTGTGTGTGTGTACGCGTGCGAGTGTATGTGCGCGAGTATGTGTGTAATGATGCATGTGAGTGTGTGTGTGTGTGTGTGTGTGTGTGTGTGTGTGTGTGTGTGTGTGTGAGTGTGTGTGTGTGTGTGTGTGTGTGTGTGTGTGTGTGTGTGTGTGTGTGTGTGTGTGTGTCTGTGTGTGTGTTGTGTGCGCGCGCGCAGGTGCGCGTGCGTATGAGTATATGCGTGCAATTGTATAGGCTGTGATGTGTGTGTGTGTGTGTGTGTGTGTGTGTGTGTGTGTGTGTGTGTGTGTGGTGTGTGTGAACATTAATGTTCCAAGAGCAGGCATGGTAGTACTAAAGCATTCCTTCAAATTCACGCTAGGGTCAAGTCTTGTACACGGTTGCACGCTAGCAAAAATAGAAATTCCCTCTTTTTTTCTTCTTTGTGTGTGCGTGTGTGTGTGTGTGTGTGTGTGTGTGTGTGTGTGTGTGTGTGTTGGGGGAGGGGGGGGGCGTCCCAAAGTGTTACTTGAAGAACAGGTCATCCCAGGTGCAGTCTTGTCGATAGCCTGTACCCGGATATGGACAAATCTATTTTTATCTCCGTTATTTTTAACCCGTCACACAGATTCGCCTAGACGCTGCACTATGCTTTCCGGTTTTACAGTCCCCCCCCCCCCCCCCCACCCTCACCCCCCTCCCATCCCCAATACCTGTGACTCACACAACTGCCACGGAAATGAAGAGTAGAGTGGACTGTACATAGCGGTAGGGGTTTTGCGCAGATGCATCCGACATGGAGCCAGCTGTCATCACGTTCAAGTCGATAGCTGCTGCAATGGCAACAGGTAGACAAGACGATGCCAATGAGAGCTGATAGACTGACGTACACTGGCTGCGGGGTTCAAACGACTGATGAAGAAAGTTAATGTGCGAAGACGACCGAGGGCATGGGGAGGAGAAAAGAGAGAGGGAGTTTAGGTCGACAAAAGGTATGGGAGGAGGAAGCAGCAATAAAAGAACTGAGACACAGACGTCAGCAGACTAAAGTGGCTATACGGTGAAGACCAGAAAACGGTGGTGAGAGTTAGTAGTTAGTAACTGGATTTTAACGTCAGATGGTGAGAGTTAGTAGTTGGTAGGCTAATTGGATTTTGACGTCAGATGGTGAGAGTTAGTAGTAAGTAATTGGATTTTAACGTCAGATGGTGAGAGTTAGTAGTTAGTAATTAGAGTTTAACGTCAGACGGTTAGAGTTAGTTAGTAATCAGTAACTGGATTTTAACGTCAAATGGTGAGAGTTGGTTAGTATTTAGATATTGGATTTTAACGTCAGATGGTGAGAGCTCGTTAGTAATTAGTAATTGGATTTTAACGTCAGATGGTGAGAGTTAATTAGTAACCGGATTTTGAGGTTAAATGTTAGAGTCGGTTAGTAATTAGTAACTGGATTTTAACTTCAGATAGTGAGAGTTGGTTAGTAGTTAGTAACAGGATTTTAATGTAATAAGGGCAAAAACACCAACAAAAATATAAAACGTAAGCTGTTTTGGGTGGTAAATAATAATGATAATGCTAAGAGCGTATGCCTTTACGTCAAACTGTCATTTCGTTGCTCTTAGCATTATCATTGTTTATGTCTTCCTTCATCACCCTCATAAGAATTATCAGCATCGTTATGACCATCAATGATATCATCGTCGTCGACATCACCATTCTTACTATCAACATCATCGTCACGGTGCTCCTTAGCATCATCCCCATCGTCATGACCCACCACCATTGCATCACTCAATACGAGCCTCCTTGCCATCATCATCATCATCACCATTACCAATACGTCATCATCACCACCAATATCATCACTATCTTTGAGGGCGTCATCACTGTCTTACATGTTCCTGCGAATACTTCATACACCGGTATGATCCAGCTTTCGTCTTTCAGTGCCTTTGTGTGCTTCCGACGTTGATACTGCAACACACACTCTAATCACTGATGTACCATGGTCATAATGCATCACACACTCCAATCACTGCTGTACTATAGTCATATTGTAACATACTCCAATCACTGATGTACTAACTACTATGGTCATAATGCATCACACACTCCAATCACTGCTGTACTATAGTTAAACTGTAACATACTCCAATCACGGATGTACCATGGTCATAATGCACCACACATTCCAATCACTGCTGTACTATAGTCAAACTGTAGCATACTCCAATCACTGATGTACCATGGTCATAATGCACCACACATTCCAATCACTGCTGTACTATAGTCAAACTGTAGCATACTCCTCCAATCACTGATGTACCATGGTCATAATGCATCACACACTCCAATCATTGCTGTACTATTGGGCGATTCAGGCCGGATTGTTAACTCCCTTGACTTTAGCCCTGCATCGCTTAAGTCCCTTGGCTGCTTTTACTTCCGGTGCGTAACTTTCTTCACATTGGAAGGCGGTGACAGTGAATTTGCGAATTTTACACTGCCAATTTTAAAGGCATTTTTGGAGGCCCGTAGTCATAATATGTCTGGCAATAAGCAATAACTTGTTCCTCGTGCTATAGGATGCCCCAAAACGCATTTTTTCTACGAACTCGCGATCTTCTGGTCAGCAAAAAAAACGACGCAAAGACACTTTTTTCCACCCTCCATCCCTTTCCACGGTAATTTTTGCAACTGCAACAGTATTGGCATTTGTACTGCTTCGCGATTCTAGGTTCAGCTTCCATTGTTATACACAGCGTGAAGCAACGTCTACTCAGAAATCGGCCCGGAAGTGCGCTGCGACCTCTCGCGACGTCTTGCGCGAAAGATTACAAAGCGCATTCACTCTAGCAAACCGGCTTCGCTGAATCGCCCAATAGGCAAGCTGTAACATACTCCAATCACTGATGTACTAACTACTATGGTCATAATGCATCACATTCTCCAATCACTGCTGTACTAAGGTCATCATACTGTAACATACTCCAATCACTGATATACCATGGTTATAATGCATTACACACTCCAATCACTGCTGTACTATAGTCAAATTGTATCATACTCTAATCACTGATGTACTAACTACTATGGTCATAATGCATCACACATTCCAGTCACTGCTGTACTATGGTCATACTGCAACACACAGTCCAATCACTGCTGTACTATGGTCATACTGCAACACACAGTCTAATCACTGCTGTATTATGGTCATACTGCTACACACAGAGTGTGCAGTGCGCGATGTAGGCCTACACAATACCAGGTCATAATGCACTCACAAAGACAGCCGAGGATGGGGTGATGTGCGTGGAATGTTACTAGGCCATTGTACGTTCAAGTAAAACGTTAAGCAACTTCAAGAAATAAGTAGCCTGATACGCTCCATAATGCTCATCAAATAAAGTCGGATCACGATTTCGGAAAGTCGATAATGATTTGTGAACAAAATAATGACATTGTGGACGATCATTTTTGTGGACATCTTTGACGTGTCCCTGCTGTTTGTCGGTATACCTGGCAAAGAGCCTGCTGACTGCAAGCTAATACTTGAAACTGTCTAGCAGTTGCATGCTGAACCAAGCCAAGTCATTACCATCCGGTGACGTCAGCTTGATGGCTCCTGAACCCTGATTGTTTCTCTCGTACGGAACACTAACAAAAGTGGTATTTTTACGCACATCGGGCACGTTTAATTCTCACGTGTCCAACTCGCGGTGTGGACTTCGTGTGAAGCTGGTCGCATGTTGAACGGAGGTAGGTCAGTGATCAAGCCTTCCATATGTATGACCATCAGTGCATCGTTGTAAAATAAAACAATTGCTTAGCTTTTGAGCTTCAGTATAAATACTCACATGTGGGACGGTCCTACAGCTCACAAAGACTGCGGAGGGTGGAGTGTGAGAGATGAGGATAGGGGTGAGGATGGGGGAGGGAGAAGGGACAGGCGTGGGTGCATGGTGTAGGCCTACGTGACACGACGTCCTCACAGTCATAGAAGGATGAGAATGGAGGGAGGGAGGCATAATGAAGGCCTACGTGACACGACCTCCTCACAGTCACAGACTGCGGAGAATGGAGTGAGATGGATCAGGATAGAGGATGGGGAGGGGGGTAAGGGACAGGCAGGGGTGCATGATGTAGGCCTATGAGAATGGAGGGAGGGAGGCAGGAAGGCATGATGTAAGCCTACGTGACACGACGTCCTCACAGTCACGGAGGGATGACAATGGAGGGAGGGGGGCAGGGAGAGAGGCATGATGTAAGCCTACGTGACACGACGTCCTCACAGTCATAGCGGAGGGATGAGAATGGAGGGAGGGAGGCAGGGAGGCATGATGTAAGCCTACGTAACACGACGTCCTCACAGTCATAGCGGAGGGATGAGAATGGAGGGAGGGAGGCATGATATAAGCCTACGTGACACGACGTCCTCACAGTCATAGCGGAGGGATGAGAATGGAGGGAGGGAGGCATGATATAAGCCTACGTAACACGACGTCCTCACAGTCATAGCGGAGGGATGAGAATGGGGGGAGGGAGGCATGATATAAGCCTACGTGACACGACGTCCTCACAGTCATAGCGGAGGGATGAGAATGGAGGGAGGGAGGCATGATATAAGCCTACGTGACACGACGTCCTCACAGTCATAGCGGAGGGATGAGAATGGAGGGAGGGAGGCAGGGAGGCATGATGTAAGCCTACGTAACACGACGTCCTCACAGTCATAGCGGAGGGATGAGAATGGAGGGAGGGAGGCATAATGTAAGCCTACATAACACGAACGATGTCCTCACAGTCATAGAGGGATAAGAAAGAGAATGGAGATGGGGCGGGGTGGGGGGGGGGGGGGCAGGGCAGCA
The DNA here is from genome assembly GCA_018857735.1 of Alviniconcha marisindica. Lineage (NCBI taxonomy): Eukaryota > Metazoa > Mollusca > Gastropoda > Provannidae > Alviniconcha > Alviniconcha marisindica. The sequence continues at coordinate 1,269,552 of JABMCL010002637.1, read as the reverse complement.
TGATGTAAGCCTACGTGACACTACGTCCTCACCATCACAAAATGGAGTGCAAGGGCTGAGGATGCGGCGGTGGGGGGCTGGAGATGATGATGATGATGATGATGATGATGTAGAGCTTCATGTCCTCGGATGTCGGTTGACATATTAGGGACAAACTGTGACCAGTGCCTAAGCACGGTTCAATGTTGCTTTACGTCCACAGAAACCGTAAGGCTCATTAGGACAGAAAGCCCAGGATGGCCACCTCGACTTTCACACAGCTCCTGAACTCTGTGGGGGTGGAGGGAGGCACGGGAGCATTATATAGGCCTACGTGACACCACATCCTCACAACACAGACTGAGGCGTGGGCGTATGCGCGCACGTGCAGATGCCCGCGTATTAAATTTTTAAACGTTACATAGGTGTGTGTCTGGGGAGGAAGCCGGGGCGGGCGATAGGGGGAGAGAATGTTAGAGCGAGACAAAGATTTTTTTTTTTTTAACAAAACAACTTGCGTATTTATTTTCTTTATTTGTTTATTTTAACTGTAGCTTCTTGAGCCGCTGTGTCAAAGTTTCTTGTTTTCTTTTTTCTTTGCTTTTTTCGTTTTCTTCTCTTTTTCTTTTTTTTTCTCTCTTTTTTTTCTCCTTTTTTTTCTTTTTTTCTTTTTCTTTTTTTTTCTTTTTTTTCTTTTTTTTCTTTTTTTCTTTTCTTCTTCTTTTGTTTTTCTTCATTTTTATGCTTTGTATACTGATGCACAATAAAGATTTATTTGCTTTGCTTTGAGGAGGATGGAGTGAGAGGGGTGATGAAGGGAGCGGGGAGGCAGTGGTGTAGGCCTGTGTCATAGGAGGTCATCCCACTCGGACAGCCGTCATGCTTGAAGTCATTACACTAACAGAGGTAGGTGCGGGTGGTTGCTGGTTGTACGGAAGAGAACGGGTGGGGTCGTTTGACTCACAATGAGAAGGCCAGTGCTAACAGCAAACAGGGCAACCAGAAGGGCAACCGCCAAGATGATGGTCTGCGTCTCGTCCAATATGGAGCACCTGTCACAGTCGTCTGGACAGTTGTCACAGTCCTCACCCTTAGAGATATCACAGATACTATCGCCGCACCCTGCACACACACACACAAACACACACACACACACACACACACACACACGCACGCACGCACGCACGCACGCACGCACGCACGCACGCACGCACGCACGCACGCACGCACGCACAAGCAGATTTTTTTTAAATAAAACAACAAATCTGAAATCGACTAGAGAAAACAACAACACACACACACACACACACACACACACACACACACACACACACACACACACACACACACACACACACACACACACACACACACACACACACACACACACACACACCTACACACACACACACAACCAGAACAATTTTTTTAAGAAACGACAAATCTGAAATGGACTAGAGAAAACAAACCAAAAAAGAAACATTTTTAACTGACATAGTGGATGGTGGGGATGGTGGGGGGGGGGGGGGGGGGGGGGGGGGGGGGGGACTGTGTTAGGTTTCTAGTCAGGGACATTCCGCTGGCCATTATTTGTAGACTACAACTTGCTATGGACGTAAAGTACAAAAACGAGCTCACGTTATGCAAACAAATGTTGCTGTTAATAATTAAAATAATTAATGTGATGACTCGCGTTCAAAATGATGTAAATATAAACATAATATTATTTCTCTCGCACGCCACACACACACACACACACACACACACACACACACACACACACACACACACCACACCACACACACACACACCACACACATACACACACACACTGAAGGAATGTAACGGGGAGTGAGAGACGGGAAGAGGGGAAGACAGAAGGAAGGAGACAAAATCTGAAATCACTTGTTGTGGAATTGTTTGTAGTGGTGGGTTTTTAACGCAATTCTCAAGGCATGGGAGGACTGAATGTGACGGATGTCAGAAGGGAGAGATTGTGTGTGTGTGTGTGCGTGCGTGCGTGCGTGCGTGCGCGCGGCGCGCGCGCTTAGAATAGTCTTTACGAATAAGATG